>JAWZYU010000023.1:38694618-38878808 GCA_038380435.1 Ryuthela nishihirai
AGAGTAATGAAATATTTTTAGCTCTTTTTCAAGAGGGAAAAAAGTATTGTTTTTGCTTCCTTCTTTACAGACATTAAATTGTTTTAGAGATAGTTCGAAATTAATTTTTGGCTTTCCCAAGTATTGATAAACCATTAAGATGTGCAGTTTTGGATTATCCAGATAGCTTGAATAGCACCCTTTAATGGTGGAAAATGCCACAAATTTCAACTAATACAGCAATTGTACAATTTATGCCAAAAATTTGAAATATTGGTGGTGGAATGTGATGATCAAAAGGTTTACATTGGCAGCAATAATTTGTCCCCCTTACTCCAAGAGAGGATATTAGGTTTCCCTGCAAAAATAATATCATTTAAAAAAAAACCCGGAAAAATCTTAGTACAATTTTATTATAAGTTTTAAAATGTATAATTTGCATTTTTCCAATCACCCTTTAAATTGAATTTCCACTATTAAGAGGATGTTAGGTGGGAAACTATATTCTCTTTCAAGCTTCTCATATCCGTCTGAGTCAATGTTAGGATTTTTTTTCTAGAGATCTTAGTTGATTTCAGGGAGTACATACCTCTGTGTTTTCATTCGGAACCATGTCATACATAATTGAATGACGTGGCCACACAGATTAAAATTCACATGAGGGCGCGTCATTCATATACGAACGGCAGAAAAAATTTTGTTTTAGAGGTGACAAGTGATAAAATAATTAACATAAAATGACGTTTAGAAGTAGAAATAACGACAATTGAAGAGAAAAGGTACATTTGTACTCCCTGAAGTCAACTAAGATCTCTAGAAAAAAAAAAATCCTAACATTGACTCTGACGGATATGGGAAGCTTGAAAGAGAATATAGTTATTTCCCACCTAACATCCTCTTAATAGTGGAAATTCAATTTAAAGGGTGATTGGAAAAATGCAAATTATACATTTTAAAACTTATAATAAAATTGTACTAAGATTTTTCCAGGGAAAATCTTAGTGAGATCAGCTCGGTACGGAATGTGTTAAAGGATAATTCTTTCAAACACTTTGCCAATGCAGCATCACATAATAATAGGCCTATAATTTTGTGGGCAATTATAGGCCTGTCCTGGTTTGTAGATCATTGAAATGAATGCTCTGTTCTAAGAGTCTGGGAAATGATTGTATCTGAGAAGCTTGTTGAAGATGTAACGAAGTCGTGTGATTGCTTTTATTGGCTTCAATCTCTCACATTTGGGAGAAACTGCGTCTCAAGAACATCTCTAAAAGCCTCTGTCTTATAATCTGAGAATGCAAGACCCATTAAGCCAGGCAGAGGTGGAACAGTTCCTTTTGAACCTTTAAGGGATCTTTTAAGGATTCCCCATATTGAATGGTCTTCAGCGTTAGGTAATGATATTTTCTCATCCCAGTTATCAGCATTGGTTTCTCTAAGTGTTTCTTTAACTTGGGCTTGTAGTCTATTTTGAAAATTTTTATCTCTATGATTTCTGGTCATTTACCAAGCTCTTCTTGCCTTGTTTTAATCTGATTAGAATTTTAGCCTCTTGTAGCTTATATTCTATGGAATCTAACGTTATGGTTTTGATTGCAACATGAACAGCGGTGATAATGCAGCTGTGAAGTCTTCAATATATGATCTATTTTTTCCATATCATTTTCGTTTTTTTTTATATTTCGTTATATTTTTATCATTCATCTAGTATATCAGGCTTGGGAATTAGTAATATCAGGATAGAATGTGGGTTCAACTGGTGCATTAACTATTAGCTCCTTGACACCCGAAAATTACGGGGCGGGGGTGGCTCAGTCGGTAGCGCGCCAGGCTCGTAATCTGTAGCTCCCAGGTTCGAGTCCCAGCTGGGTCAGCGTTGAGATTTATCTCCGCAAAATTCCCCGCCCTGCCCACGGTCAGTAGGGGACACCGATGGGCTTGGAAAGGCCGCCGTCCGTCGGATGGGACGTTAAGCCGTGGCCCCGTGTGCGGGAGAGCCATACCCTGTGCACGTTAAAGAACACACTGGATGGCCTTGACGGGAGGCTACCATCTGTCTCCCAACAGCTGTTCCAGTTGGTCCCATCCCCCAACCTTCTCTGAGCCTTCGGGGTCCATGTGACCTGGCCAAAAGTGCCGCTCAGAGGTATAACAACCCAAACAACCCGAGAATTACCGTTTTCAGCACCACTGCAGTGGCCTCAATGTCTTGCAAGTCTGAAATAACAGATTCATGATGAGGGATAGATTGTTTTATCAACAGCACTCTCTCATTTCTGTTAGTTGCCCTAGAGTGCCAAGTAGGATGTTTGGCATTCAAATCCCCTCCAAGTATCAGAGGGGTTTTCCCAAATATTTTGCTCAGGTCGTTTAAGTTAATGAGTTTTTGCGGCTAAAAATTGCAATTTCCCAAAGGAAACCTTTTTCAGCATCATTGCAGTTGCTTCAATGTGTTGAAGGTCTGAATTAACAGATTCATGATGAGGGATAAATCTTTTTATCAGAATAGCCCTTCCCCCCTGCTTTATTATGTGTTCTGTCCTTGTAACAATCGAAGTTAGCAGCTTTTAATTTTTCACTTACATTGGATGCGTCTCAATCAAGGCCACATCAGTGTCATAATCAAATAAAAAGTTTTAAATTCGTAGTAATTATTTTTGATAGAATTAGAGTTCCAGATGAAAATCTGAAGATAGCTTTTCTCAAAGGCAACTTTGTTCATAGATGAACCCTTCAATCCAAAACAATCAAAGATCCCTTCAATCCAATATAAAATTTGTCCATTAGATTTTTTGACTACGTAATTTTTAATACCATGAGTAGTATCATCACACCCGGGGAATCCCCCACTAGTGCTTTCCCCCTATGACGTCACCGACCACGACCCTATGACGTCACCGACCACGCCCCCTATGACGCAACATGACGTAATCATTACGTAACCGGCCACTCCCCTTTATTAATAATTCCTCCCCCTTTATTAAACCCCTTTCCCTCAGTGGCGCCATCTGTTGACAGTGAGAAGTACTATTTTCCCAAAAAAAACCTTTATTTTCACTCTAATTTCTCGTTTTCGGACCCCCCCGGTCGCCCTACCTATATTTTAAGCCCTCCCCCTTATTAAAAACCCTCCTGGCGCCATCTGTTGACAGTGAGAAATACTATTTTCCCCAAAAACCCCTTTATTTTAAGTCTAATTTCTCGTTTTCGGCCCCCACAGTCGACCTACCTATATTTTAAGCCCTCCCCCTTATGAAAAACCCTCTGGTTGACCATTTTAAGGCCCCACTCCTTCACTCGGCTGATGCAAGTCTCAGAATAATTGCATGGAACGATTGACTGGTCTTAGAATAATTGTACAGAAAAGGATGATACAAAATTCCTTAGTAATTAAACACTCATCAAAATTCCCTTACCTCTATTAAAAATCATCCTACAGTTGAAACTCATTTTACTCTTACTGTTTCCATAGAAAATACCATAGGGTGAAATTAATAATGGTTTAAATTATTCGTAGGGATGACATGTTAAATCTGCTTTTAGAACACACGTCTGCAGTGGAAAAATTTTCAAACTCCGTTAATCAACTCCCTAGTAATTAAACACTTGTCAAAATATTCCTCACCTTTATTAAAATCACTCCACGGTCGAAATAAAAATCAGTTTTTCTGTAGATGTGTTTCACCGGAAAAAAAAAAAAATCGTCCCTCGCTCTGTGGATTCCGTCCGACTGTCTTGGGTTCCCGGACTATACCGTGTACTTGCTGTGGTTAGATGCGGGTCAGATTTTTCAGATATTATAGCATTCTTTATAACTAGCTTTTTCTATGTATTTCTTACATCAAAGCCAACACTGAACTCTTTTGAATGCAGATCTCAAATTGTAAATCAACTCGCAGAGTTGTATTTATTCCTTAGTAATTAAAACTCTTTGCTATTCATTTAGCCAGGACGACTAAACGATTCCTTTATAATTAAAATTCCCTGCTATTAAACTCCCTAGTAATTAAACACTCATCAAAATTCCCTTACCTTTATTAAAAAAAAAAACAGTATTCTGTAGAGGCGTTTTATCGAAAAAAAAAAAAAACTTCTCCTCGGCAACGAGAGTTGAACGCGCTACTCCAGCTTCACTCTGTGAACTCCTAACAAGAACCAACCTGCAATGGAAAAGGCATTCCTGAAGTCGTACGTGGAGTCATGCCCACACGTGTCCGTTTACCGGTCAGGTAGCAACGAAACATCTCCTGACACAATCGCCCTGGGAGGTTGAGTGTCCAGCGCTCAGCGTGATGACTCAAACGATGTTGTTCTCTGAGGGTAGGTGACGTCACAACAAGGGGAAAGTAACGTGGAGTGACCAGCGAGTGACACGTATCAGAAGACTGAGCACTGGGGATGTTTAACCTTCAGTATAATTTTACACAGTGTGTTAGGATTAACAACTCTTATAGCATAGTTATTGCGGGTAGGCTCCCTCTCCCACTTTTAAAATTTAGATCTTACACCGACAGTCTTTTCATATACGTATTTTTATAACCATTTTAAAACCAACACTTATTTCTTTTATCCCTAGCGATTACTGGTTGTTGCATTTTTTACTGGAAGAAACCCTACCCCTGCAGTAACAGCCCCCGCAGAAAATAAAATAAAATGCTATCGGGCGAAAAATTAATAAAATCTGATTTTATTCGTCGTGATGAAAAATATTGATGGGGTAATAGGTTCGACTTAAAAGACTTCGTGTTCGGATCCTCACCACGGACAACCTCTCGCTGAAGGACGGTTAAACCCTACGAAATTATTCCAAAACGGGGAATCACAAGGTTTTTATTGACGAATGAATCTTGGACCTGTACTGCTTCCGTACATCGTGAAAACCCACTCACAGCCTTGATCCGTGTTCCCAATTTCCTTTACTAAGTCACTTCAAAAAACATTGTGATTGCAAAAGTATGACTAACAGTTTTATTACGCCACGTTTTAAAAATACTTATTACTGCTGTATCCGCAGTACGGGAGAGTAACACTGTTCGAAGAAAAATCAGGTAAAACAGTTTAAAAAAAAAAAATCGTTTTCTCCGTCGTTTGCGTATGTCTCATCACGCTGGTGAAACCGGGTGAAAAAATATTTTTTTTTTGTACGAGGTAGAATGTTAAAAGTACGTCGCGTGCAAAAACTTTAGTTCCATCACGAATGCACATTAATAGAGTAGGGAGGTCGTAGTTTAATACTTCAGCTATAAAAAAATAATACAATGTCTCACACACACACCTCTCAACTTGTCTACACTAATCCGCTGAAATTTCATTTGCAACGAAGGCTGATACTTCGAATCCGCTATATGTTCCGGAGCTGCAGTGGAATGCATGGCCCCTGCTGAATGCTACGCTATCAGAAGTCCATGTGGCTGTCACGTTCTCCAAGCGCTCAGAATATTACTATACTTATAACTGATCTAAAGTCCGTTTTAATCAATACTTATTTCTTTCAACTCTGCGACTATTGGGCCGGCACATTTTCACTAGAAGGACCGCCTCACAGTGGCAATCCCGCAGAAAAAATTAATAACAGGAAAAAATCTGATTTTATTCCTCCTGATGAAAAATATTGAAGGTAATAGGGTCGACCTAAAAGGCCCGTGTTCGGATCCTTGCCCCGAATGGTTTTTAACAAAAGTCCTACGAAATTAAAAACTATCCCGTTACACGACGGCGTTGTTTAAAAATACTTATTACGGTTGTATCCTCAGCAAACTCATTCCTAGGAAGTAACGCTACTCGATGCAGTCCCAGTTACATGCTTTTACCGGGTAAAGACTGTGCGCCAGAATGTTAAAAGTAGAATTCATACGTTTCCGTAAAAAAAAAAAGAAAACTTTAGTTCCTGCTGAAAGGAGTATGGTTCGATTCAGGAAGAATAGGATTTGACCTCGTGCATTAGAAAAGGGAACAAATCCGTCCCCGGTGTCATTTGTTAGGTGGTAGTATTAGTATCCTTATACAAGCTCACTTCAAATTTTCATATGACATTCTGGGGTTGAGTTTCAACCTTTTTATTTTTTCCAACCGCGATAATGCGCAGTTTTCTGCGGAACGCGAGCGACTTCGACGCCAAGGACGACCCGCACTAAACGATACGACCGTACACTAGAAAACCGTGAACGGACTTGTGTGAAACGTAATGTACAGAGCTTGACAACAGTAATATAGACTGGGATCCTCGCTCACTATACTATCATAACCCTCGAGAAATTATCAAATATGAATAGACCTCTGTAAAGTTCCGACCCCACAATCTTCTGAGTTCATTCCCCGGTCGATGCCGTCAGGATCACAAGGGATGTTTTACACATTCAACGACTTTTTCTGACATTCACTAATCAAAGTGTCTATCTACACATCAGACTTGTCATTACATCGACAAACTACCTGTCCATAGGCTGAGTAAGCATTTAGAATGAAAGATTGAGTCTGCTTCACGACACAGATTCGTAAAACGCTCATTAATTATTTTGTGAGAGAAAGCATGCATAAAGTTCAAACACTAATACATCTTCCCTTTCTAATAAACCATACGATCAAAGTAGATAAATTGCAAGCATCATCGGATCTGATTCCGTATATCTGCTTACGACGAAAATCTCACAATAGCCTATTCAGTACTTTAACGCCCCCCCCCCCCCCCCCCGATACAGTATGTGACTAGGTCGTTTAACTAAATTACGTGCATAAACGAAAATGTAAAGGGATATCTGTAAATTCGCACAACGGGATAGGTGAATATTTTCACAATTCTTTTGAAGGCAGAATAACTGTGACGAGAGAGAAAGTATAAAAATGCAGTGGGATGGCTGTAAAAACAACAGATTACAGCACAAATACTGTAAGATAGAAAAAACGACTATTAACAAGTGTCATATAAGGAGCGACCGATAAAAGTCACACCGTAGCGGAAGGAGTAATACAGGAAAAATCATAAAATATTAACCCCCCCTCCCCCACGCTGGTAAATCACGGTCCATTGCGTACACACGGATGAATATCACAAAAATACTTTGCATATAGTAAAGAACCACCGAAGTTTGGAAATTTAAAATCTGAAAACTCACTTTTTATAGTATTCCCCCCAGAAACGAGATCTAGCTCTGTCGCCAGTTATTCCAGCGTACTATCTCTTTTCAGCACGTTTGAATAAGTGCATGTGAAGGTGGCTAGCTGCAGACACAAGCTTTTCGACAAAGATACGATGTTTCACTACAATCTAACACGGAGATGTCTGTTAAGTTATTTTTTCCTCCTATTTCTACACTAGTGTCGAAGTCTTAGAACAAGTGGTTCGGGTTAGCACACGTTTTTGATATTATCTTGTTTGGCAATCTGAAAGAACACTGTCTGTGGAACATTACCCCCCTGCAAGCTAGTACTAATTACTTTACGATTCTGAGGGACGAAGGTTGAAATCGTTGGCAGATATTTTTCAGAAATATGTAATCAACCATAGTGTTCGGATATTTGATCCATAGTAAGACATGAACGATGTTTACCTGCCATCAGCGACCCCTTCTACGGATCGTATGAGAGGTAATTGTTACGACAATTAGCTACGTGAAGTCGTGTTTATTTTTAAAAGCAAAGACACACTAATTACCGACTAGCTAGAGAACGATATATTAACCTACTAAAGTTTGATTTTAACGATCAGATAGTGTATATATCATCACTTTTTTAGTTCATAATAATATTCCAACTTTTAAAGGAAATATTGTCTCGTTATAAGCGATTACATACAAAGAAATACACACTCTATACTTTAAATCTATAGAGACAACGATCATTATCCCAGGAACACATCTGTGAAATATCACCACATTTTTGTTTTTAACGTACGGTTGAATCGTTCTACGATGCTAGCTTTGGTTTCCCATCCCTTTCTTTTACACCCACCTGATATAAAACATTCGACCCAACATAGCTTGCTAGCTGTGCGAGGTCTTGATACAGAGAACAATATTAACACTTCTAAGGCTGACCTTAAAATCCCCGTTAACTATACAAAAGAAATCACATTGACAAAAATATCAGAGACATTCATATTTATTTACATTAAGGTCAGATTAATATTTAGTTCGTACATACCAGTTCACCGTGCACCTCTTTTAGTACTGTTGCAAAGTTCAATTTAGACATAAACGCGACATTAGCAGGACGATTTAGTTCGATACATGATTCTTCCACAAAACTTACGGCAATATCAGTTAGATTAACGTTTCTTACCACTTCGGGGAAATAATCGTAAGCTGATTCAGCGTTTATGGTGAGGCACGAATGGCGAAGTTGACTCGGATGATCCACTTCACACCCGAAACAGTTCTTACGTAGCAGCGTAAACAGTTCTTTTCGGAGATCTGTTTTCAAAGTCCGCTTTAAACAGTACATAAGCTTTACGAAATCACTGCTGTCTTGTTCAAGGGGTCGATCGTTAGATGGTGGGCTTCGAGGAAGATTTGCCGCTAATTCTACCTTCCGCACTGCATTCCAAAATTTACCGTTTTCAAACTTCAGATCCATCAAACTGTAGGTGATTGGATCGCATAAATCTGTCAACCGATGCCACTGTTCGACGCTGAGCCGAACCGATGACGAAAATACAAGTCCTCCGTCACGGGGGATGCTTTTTTTAATGACCACGCCGTGTCCACCTTTGAGCACGACGAGGCAAACCATAGCGTCCAGTTCATACTCGCCGTATTCGACATCTTCGAACGCTTCGACGATTGTAGACGCATACGAAACCAGTCCATGCCACTGCTCTTCAGACAGCATCACACCGTCCTTTGTAGGATATAGTTTTAACGAGTCATCACTCTGGAACACACGTATGTGCACTTTAGGATATGACCGATATTCACAAACGCTCGCAAACAAATCCGATCCGAGTTGAAACATATGGCTATCATCATCTCTAACAGCAAGTCGCTTCGCAGGAAGATCACCATCGGTCAGGGAACGTTTAGCACAAGCCATAGCAAGTCGATACTGGAAAAAATAATGCCTTACAGCCCGTCGAAGGGTAATACTTATACCTTAAACCTGTGACGTGTCCCTGTAACTCCATCCCATTGGTCGAGATCTGGTAGATTTGCCATCTCTTAGTAAACATGATGACGTCTACAAATATTTACGAGCCTGTATAGACGTGCTTTCGAAATATGCATGTGGTGCTCCTTTAAAACGGAAATCGTGGGAGCTTTTGATCACAAAAATCTTTCAGAATATCTCTGAAATTACAAACAGATAAGGGGGGTTGAATTCATTAACAGAGTATTTCAAAAGTATCTTAAAAACACACTCATAATGAAACCAAAGCTAGCATCGTAGAACGATTCAACCGTACGTTAAAAACAAAAACGTGGTGATATTTCACAGGTGTGTTCCATGGAGGCGCCACTGAGGGGGAAAGGGGGGGTGTTTTAATAAGGGGAGTGGCCTGTTACGTAATTATTACGTAATGAAAACGTAACAGGCCACTCCCCTTATTAAAACACCCCCCCTTTCCCCCTCAGTGGCGCCTCCATGGAACACACCTGTGAAATATCACCACGTTTTTGTTTTTAACGTACGGTTGAATCGTTCTACGATGCTAGCTTTGGTTTCATTATGAGTGTGTTTTTAAGATACTTTTGAAATACTCTGTTAATGAATTCAACCCCCCTTATCTGTTTGTAATTTCAGAGATATTCTGAAAGATTTTTGTGATCAAAAGCTCCCACGATTTCCGTTTTAAAGGAGCACCACATGCATATTTCGAAAGCACGTCTATACAGGCTCGTAAATATTTGTAGACGTCATCATGTTTACTAAGAGATGGCAAATCTACCAGATCTCGACCAATGGGATGGAGTCCGGGACACGTCACAGGTTTAAGGTATAAGTATTACCCTTCGACGGGCTGTAAGGCATTATTTTTTCCAGTATCGACTTGCTATGGCTTGTGCTAAACGTTCCCTGACCGATGGTGATCTTCCTGCGAAGCGACTTGCTGTTAGAGATGATGATAGCCATATGTTTCAACTCGGATCGGATTTGTTTGCGAGCGTTTGTGAATATCGGTCATATCCTAAAGTGCACATACGTGTGTTCCAGAGTGATGACTCGTTAAAACTATATCCTACAAAGGACGGTGTGATGCTGTCTGAAGAGCAGTGGCATGGACTGGTTTCGTATGCGTCTACAATCGTCGAAGCGTTCGAAGATGTCGAATACGGCGAGTATGAACTGGACGCTATGGTTTGCCTCGTCGTGCTCAAAGGTGGACACGGCGTGGTCATTAAAAAAAGCATCCCCCGTGACGGAGGACTTGTATTTTCGTCATCGGTTCGGCTCAGCGTCGAACAGTGGCATCGGTTGACAGATTTATGCGATCCAATCACCTACAGTTTGATGGCTCTGAAGTTTGAAAACGGTAAATTTTGGAATGCAGTGCGGAAGGTAGAATTAGCGGCAAATCTTCCTCGAAGCCCACCATCTAACGATCGACCCCTTGAACAAGACAGCAGTGATTTCGTAAAGCTTAGACTGTTTAAAGCGGACTTTGGAAACAGATCTCCGAAAAGAACTGTTTACGCTGCTACGTAAGAACTGTTTCGGGTGTGAAGTGGATCATCCGAGTCAACTTCGCCATTCGTGCCTCACCATAAACGCTGAATCAGCTTACGATTATTTCCCCGAAGTGGTAAGAAACGTTAATCTAACTGATATTGCCGTAAGTTTTGTGGAAGAATCATGTATCGAACTAAATCGTCCTGCTAATGTCGCGTTTATGTCTAAATTGAACTTTGCAACAGTACTAAAAGAGGTGCACGGTGAACTGGTATGTACGAACTAAATATTAATCTGACCTTAATGTAAATAAATATGAATGTCTCTGATATTTTTGTCAATGTGATTTCTTTTGTATAGTTAACGGGGATTTTAAGGTCAGCCTTAGAAGTGTTAATATTGTTCTCTGTATCAAGACCTCGCACAGCTAGCAAGCTATGTTGGGTCGAATGTTTTATATCAGGTGGGTGTAAAAGAAAGGGATGGGAAACCAAAGCTAGCATCGTAGAACGATTCAACCGTACGTTAAAAACAAAAATGTGGTGATATTTCACAGATGTGTTCCTGGGATAATGATCGTTGTCTCTATAGATTTAAAGTATAGAGTGTGTATTTCTTTGTATGTAATCGCTTATAACGAGACAATATTTCCTTTAAAAGTTGGAATATTATTATGAACTAAAAAAGTGATGATATATACACTATCTGATCGTTAAAATCAAACTTTAGTAGGTTAATATATCGTTCTCTAGCTAGTCGGTAATTAGTGTGTCTTTGCTTTTAAAAATAAACACGACTTCACGTAGCTAATTGTCGTAACAATTACCTCTCATACGATCCGTAGAAGGGGTCGCTGATGGCAGGTAAACATCGTTCATGTCTTACTATGGATCAAATATCCGAACACTATGGTTGATTACATATTTCTGAAAAATATCTGCCAACGATTTCAACCTTCGTCCCTCAGAATCGTAAAGTAATTAGTACTAGCTTGCAGGGGGGTAATGTTCCACAGACAGTGTTCTTTCAGATTGCCAAACAAGATAATATCAAAAACGTGTGCTAACCCGAACCACTTGTTCTAAGACTTCGACACTAGTGTAGAAATAGGAGGAAAAAATAACTTAACAGACATCTCCGTGTTAGATTGTAGTGAAACATCGTATCTTTGTCGAAAAGCTTGTGTCTGCAGCTAGCCACCTTCACATGCACTTATTCAAACGTGCTGAAAAGAGATAGTACGCTGGAATAACTGGCGACAGAGCTAGATCTCGTTTCTGGGGGGAATACTATAAAAAGTGAGTTTTCAGATTTTAAATTTCCAAACTTCGGTGGTTCTTTACTATATGCAAAGTATTTTTGTGATATTCATCCGTGTGTACGCAATGGACCGTGATTTACCAGCGTGGGGGAGGGGGGGTTAATATTTTATGATTTTTCCTGTATTACTCCTTCCGCTACGGTGTGACTTTTATCGGTCGCTCCTTATATGACACTTGTTAATAGTCGTTTTTTCTATCTTACAGTATTTGTGCTGTAATCTGTTGTTTTTACAGCCATCCCACTGCATTTTTATACTTTCTCTCTCGTCACAGTTATTCTGCCTTCAAAAGAATTGTGAAAATATTCACCTATCCCGTTGTGCGAATTTACAGATATCCCTTTACATTTTCGTTTATGCACGTAATTTAGTTAAACGACCTAGTCACATACTGTATCGGGGGGGGGGGGGTTAAAGTACTGAATAGGCTATTGTGAGATTTTCGTCGTAAGCAGATATACGGAATCAGATCCGATGATGCTTGCAATTTATCTACTTTGATCGTATGGTTTATTAGAAAGGGAAGATGTATTAGTGTTTGAACTTTATGCATGCTTTCTCTCACAAAATAATTAATGAGCGTTTTACGAATCTGTGTCGTGAAGCAGACTCAATCTTTCATTCTAAATACTTACTCAGCCTATGGACAGGTAGTTTGTCGATGTAATGACAAGTCTGATGTGTAGATAGACACTTTGATTAGTGAATGTCAGAAAAAGTCGTTGAATGTGTAAAACATCCCTTGTGATCCTGACCGCATCGACCGGGGAATGAACTCAGAAGATTGTGGGGTCGGAACTTTACAGAGGTCTATTCATATTTGATAATTTCTCGAGGGTTATGATAGTATAGTGAGCGAGGATCCCAGTCTATATTACTGTTGTCAAGCTCTGTACATTACGTTTCACACAAGTCCGTTCACGGTTTTCTAGTGTACGGTCGTATCGTTTAGTGCGGGTCGTCCTTGGCGTCAAAGTCGCTCGCGTTCCGCAGAAAACTGCGCATTATCGCGGTTGGAAAAAATAAAAAGGTTGAAACTCAACCCCAGAATGTCATATGAAAATTTGAAGTGAGCTTGTATAAGGATACTAATACTACCACCTAACAAATGACACCGGGGACGGATTTGTTCCCTTTTCTAATGCACAAGGTCAAATCCTATTCTTCCTGAATCGAACCATACTCCTTTCAGCAGGAACTAAAGTTTTCTTTTTTTTTTTTACGGAAACGTATGAATTCTACTTTTAACATTCTGGCGCACAGTCTTTACCCGGTAAAAGCATGTAACTGGGACTGCATCGAGTAGCGTTACTTCCTAGGAATGAGTTTGCTGAGGATACAACCGTAATAAGTATTTTTAAACAACGCCGTCGTGTAACGGGATAGTTTTTAATTTCGTAGGACTTTTGTTAAAAACCATTCGGGGCAAGGATCCGAACACGGGCCTTTTAGGTCGACCCTATTACCTTCAATATTTTTCATCAGGAGGAATAAAATCAGATTTTTTCCTGTTATTAATTTTTTCTGCGGGATTGCCACTGTGAGGCGGTCCTTCTAGTGAAAATGTGCCGGCCCAATAGTCGCAGAGTTGAAAGAAATAAGTATTGATTAAAACGGACTTTAGATCAGTTATAAGTATAGTAATATTCTGAGCGCTTGGAGAACGTGACAGCCACATGGACTTCTGATAGCGTAGCATTCAGCAGGGGCCATGCATTCCACTGCAGCTCCGGAACATATAGCGGATTCGAAGTATCAGCCTTCGTTGCAAATGAAATTTCAGCGGATTAGTGTAGACAAGTTGAGAGGTGTGTGTGTGAGACATTGTATTATTTTTTTATAGCTGAAGTATTAAACTACGACCTCCCTACTCTATTAATGTGCATTCGTGATGGAACTAAAGTTTTTGCACGCGACGTACTTTTAACATTCTACCTCGTACAAAAAAAAAATATTTTTTCACCCGGTTTCACCAGCGTGATGAGACATACGCAAACGACGGAGAAAACGATTTTTTTTTTTTAAAACTGTTTTACCTGATTTTTCTTCGAACAGTGTTACTCTCCCGTACCGCGGATACAGCAGTAATAAGTATTTTTAAAACGTGGCGTAATAAAACTGTTAGTCATACTTTTGCAATCACAATGTTTTTTGAAGTGACTTAGTAAAGGAAATTGGGAACACGGATCAAGGCTGTGAGTGGGTTTTCACGATGTACGGAAGCAGTACAGGTCCAAGATTCATTCGTCAATAAAAACCTTGTGATTCCCCGTTTTGGAATAATTTCGTAGGGTTTAACCGTCCTTCAGCGAGAGGTTGTCCGTGGTGAGGATCCGAACACGAAGTCTTTTAAGTCGAACCTATTACCCCATCAATATTTTTCATCACGACGAATAAAATCAGATTTTATTAATTTTTCGCCCGATAGCATTTTATTTTATTTTCTGCGGGGGCTGTTACTGCAGGGGTAGGGTTTCTTCCAGTAAAAAATGCAACAACCAGTAATCGCTAGGGATAAAAGAAATAAGTGTTGGTTTTAAAATGGTTATAAAAATACGTATATGAAAAGACTGTCGGTGTAAGATCTAAATTTTAAAAGTGGGAGAGGGAGCCTACCCGCAATAACTATGCTATAAGAGTTGTTAATCCTAACACACTGTGTAAAATTATACTGAAGGTTAAACATCCCCAGTGCTCAGTCTTCTGATACGTGTCACTCGCTGGTCACTCCACGTTACTTTCCCCTTGTTGTGACGTCACCTACCCTCAGAGAACAACATCGTTTGAGTCATCACGCTGAGCGCTGGACACTCAACCTCCCAGGGCGATTGTGTCAGGAGATGTTTCGTTGCTACCTGACCGGTAAACGGACACGTGTGGGCATGACTCCACGTACGACTTCAGGAATGCCTTTTCCATTGCAGGTTGGTTCTTGTTAGGAGTTCACAGAGTGAAGCTGGAGTAGCGCGTTCAACTCTCGTTGCCGAGGAGAAGTTTTTTTTTTTTTTTCGATAAAACGCCTCTACAGAATACTGTTTTTTTTTTTAATAAAGGTAAGGGAATTTTGATGAGTGTTTAATTACTAGGGAGTTTAATAGCAGGGAATTTTAATTATAAAGGAATCGTTTAGTCGTCCTGGCTAAATGAATAGCAAAGAGTTTTAATTACTAAGGAATAAATACAACTCTGCGAGTTGATTTACAATTTGAGATCTGCATTCAAAAGAGTTCAGTGTTGGCTTTGATGTAAGAAATACATAGAAAAAGCTAGTTATAAAGAATGCTATAATATCTGAAAAATCTGACCCGCATCTAACCACAGCAAGTACACGGTATAGTCCGGGAACCCAAGACAGTCGGACGGAATGCACAGAGCGAGGGACGATTTTTTTTTTTTTTCCGGTGAAACACATCTACAGAAAAACTGATTTTTATTTCGACCGTGGAGTGATTTTAATAAAGGTGAGGAATATTTTGACGAGTGTTTAATTACTAGGGAGTTGATTAACGGAGTTTGAAAATTTTTCCACTGCAGACGTGTGTTCTAAAAGCAGATTTAACATGTCATCCCTACGAATAATTTAAACCATTATTAATTTCACCCTATGGTATTTTCTATGGAAACAGTAAGAGTAAAATGAGTTTCAACTGTAGGATGATTTTTAATAGAGGTAAGGGAATTTTGATGAGTGTTTAATTACTAAGGAATTTTGTATCATCCTTTTCTGTACAATTATTCTAAGACCAGTCAATCGTTCCATGCAATTATTCTGAGACTTGCATCAGCCGAGTGAAGGAGTGGGGCCTTAAAATGGTCAACCAGAGGGTTTTTCATAAGGGGGAGGGCTTAAAATATAGGTAGGTCGACCGTGGGGGCCGAAAACGAGAAATTAGACTTAAAATAAAGGGGTTTTTGGGGAAAATAGTATTTCTCACTGTCAACAGATGGCGCCAGGAGGGTTTTTAATAAGGGGGAGGGCTTAAAATATAGGTAGGGCGACCGGGGGGGTCCGAAAACGAGAAATTAGAGTGAAAATAAAGGTTTTTTTTGGGAAAATAGTACTTCTCACTGTCAACAGATAGCGCCACTGAGGGGAAGGGGGGGAAAGGGGTTTAATAAAGGGGGAGGAATTATTAATAAAGGGGTGTGGCCGGTTACGTAATGATTACGTCATGTTGCGTCATAGGGGCGTGGTCGGTGACGTCATAGGGGCGTGGTCGGTGACGTCATAGGGGGGGAAAGCACTAGTGGGGGATTCCCCGGGTGTGATGATACTACTACCATGGCCTTAATTTTCACAATACAGTCCTTTAAGGCTTTAAAAAAGAAAATAAATACCCCCTCAAGCAGCTGCTTGTCACAGAGGTCTGACAGGAGCCTGTCAGTTTATATGCCGTAGTAGAAGGTCTGTGAGGATGGCAGGACCTCAGCAGAAAAACAATACACACAACCATGCCTTACCGGGGCTCAAACCCAGGTCCCTTAGATCAGTTGCCAAGCGTGCTAACCACTCGGCCATGGGACGACTAAAAAAATCACTTTCGACGCAGTGACTTGAACCAGCTGTCATTGGGGCCAGTCGTTGCGCATTAATGCTTTTAAAGAAATTAAATTCTCTAATCTCGGGAAGGATATTTACATCCTATCTAGTTTCCAATTTTTTTGTGCAGAACATTGTAGTGGTTGAGATAAAATTTTTACCTCCAGCTTTTCCTGTAAGATTCAATCTGGACTTTGAGATGAAATAGGTCTTTTATAAGTTCTATCTTGTAGATTGGAAGCGGAACCTTAGGAAAGCTTTATCTAAGCTGTTGGATGTTCAACAATGGATCTTGGTCAATAATTCTTTTCTGATTTCTTCAATATCCATATCAACTGTCAGTATACGAATAACCATCTTCAAGTTTTTGTTCTGTTTTAGCTGATAGGTGTGGAAGGATAATTTGTCTTCTCCAAGTTTCTTAGCAAAATTTCTGTGATTTTGCACACACCTTGTCGGAACTCTAATTGATCCTCCTCCCATTTTGGCAGAAAAACTTTCAACAGCTATGCCAATCAATCCTTTGTGGATTTTCATCCATTCACTTTTCGTCATGATAATGATAGGCGGCGTTTTATTTCGGGTTCTCCGTTGTGTTTGATCCGTAGCCGCATCAGCATATGGCGTTTCATTTTCCAAATTATTACTATCTTTATCTGCAAGTGGCAGAAATAGAACTTTTGTGTTAACTGAACTATATCCTGAAGAGGAAAGAGGTCTTTTTATGCCTTTTTTAACTGGAGTAAATGATCCCTCCATTGCTGAAGAAGGGGCAGCTTCTTTAAGATATCCATAATGCGCTCTTTCCAGCGTTGAGATTTATCTCCGCAAAATTCCCTGCCCTGCCCACGGTCAGTAGGGGACACCGATGGGCTTGGAAAGGCCGCTGTCCGTCGGATGGGCGTTAAGCCGTGGCCCGTGTGTGGGAGAGCCATACCCTGTGCACGTTAAAGAACACGCTGGAATGGCCTTGACAGGAGGCTACCATCTGTCTCCCAACAGCTGTTCCAGTGGGTCCTTCCCCCAACCTTCTCTGAGCCTACGGGGTCCATGTGACCTGGCCATTTAGCCCATGGTGTGCAAAAAAGTGCCGCTCAGAGGTAAAACAACAACAACCCAAGCGCTCTTTCCAATTGCAGACTCTGTCGCATGTGTGGTTTTCAATTTCCCTTTCCAGGAAATAATGCTGCACGAACATATTTCTAATTTCCTTTTGTTTATCTTAGCTTAAAACATCCATAACTGCATGATTTGGATAGGTTCTAATTACTTCATCTAACATTACAAACTTTATTTTTTTCTTCAAAATTATTTATATTTTATAGAAAATAGGATAAAAAATTCAGATTCAGAGCAGCAACGGTTGCAAAAAAAAAAAGACATATCTCAGCTGGAGAATTCTTTTTTTTTTGTCATAGATGTATATTTATAAAAATGTCTAAAATATTGTTTAATGAAAATGTTAAAAAAAGTAAAAAAAATTAAATATAGAGAACATTTAAAATTAAGCCAGTCAATAAATTCCACAATGAAATATCATATGTTTTATGTCGAATTGAATCCATATCCTTGTACCGTCCAGAAATATATACAGGGTGATTCAGAATTCATCATCAATATTTAGTGGGGAGGAAGGGAATAAGAAAAGAAAGAGATTTCACATAGGAAAGTATGGGGGCAGACGAACGCATGGTGGTGTAGAGGGCGCTGTGTGTACACACCTCTCATACAGAAGCACAGCTGTTTGACGCGTGCAGTCAGTTGTCATTCGACAAGGTGAATTTGCAGAAGTAACATGAACCGGTATACGTGGAATGAATGTGCAAATATGCATGTAACTTATGGTGCGGCAGGAGAAAGATGTCTTCGAGCCAGGCAATTGTATGCAGCGCGCTTCCCAAACCGCCGTGTGCCACAGCATCAAATGTTTTCACGTATTCATCGCCAACTGCGTGAAACAGGATCGTTTGCTGCTAGTAATGTTAATCGAGGGAGGCGCAGATCGGCACGGACAGTAGCAGTAGAGGAAGCTGTCCTACAGGAAATCGAGGAACAACCTGGTGCTAGCACACGAGGTATGGCTAGGCAGTTTGGAATTTCGCAAGCAACAGCGTGGCGGATATTACACGATGAAGGGTTACATCCGTTTCATCTGCAAAGAGTGCAATTATTGGCAGCAGACGACCATCCCAAGCGTGTTATTTTTTGTCAGTGGTTCATGCAGAGAACAGCCGTTGATCCCAATTTCCCAACATATGTTCTTTTCACCGATGAGGCGTTGTTCACTCAAGAGGGTGTCTTCAACACACACAATTGGCATGTGTGGGCTCATCAGAACCCACACGGTACAAGACCTGGAGCTGCGCAACAACGTTTTGCTGTCAATGTGTGGACTGGGATTGTCGGTGACTGTTTGTTGGGCCCGTATTTACTACCACCCCGTTTCGACGGTGCCAAGTACCTAACATTTCTTCAGACTGTGTTACCGGATCTTCTGAACGAGGTTCCTGATGGTAGTCTCCGGCGAATGTGGTTCCATCATGACGGCGCTCCTGCACATTTCGCAAATGCTGTGCGTGCTTACCTACGCAGACAGTTTGGTGGTCAATGGATTGGCCGCGGTGGACCGGTTTCTTGGCCACCACGTTCACCGGATTTATCTCCAATCGATTTCTTTGTATGGGGTGCTATGAAAAACATGGTGTACGAGACCCCTGTTGATAGTGCTATGGATCTTGTAGCACGCATATCAGTTGCTGCCTCAAACATCCGGGAAATGCCAGGCATGTTCCACAGGGTCCGGCTGTCCATGCAACGCCGTTGTGAGTCATGCATTCTAGCACATGGTCGGCAGTTCGAGCACCTCTTGTAAGTCTGTACACCTCTTGTAAGTCTGTAAAGAAATGTTACATGTAAGATAATAAATGTTTTTTCCTTACCACTTCCTTCTTATGTGTTCTTTCCATCATTGAACTGGGGTCATTTTGCCCTACTACATGGCATATGCGCCCATGCTTTCCTATGTGAAATCTCCTTCGTTTCTTATTACCTACCTCCCCACCAAATATTGATGATGAATTCTGAATCACCCTGTATTGTTACGAGAGATGAGCGTGCTACAATGGACTTATGGCAGATGTGTCATGAACGCTCGCTATGCTTCAACGTGACAATTACATTATTAGTAACTGTTTAGAATAGGCGTGTCCAACCCGCAGCCCCCGGGTCGCATGCGGCCCTGGACAGCTAGTAATATGGCCCACAAAATCGTAAAGTTTACGACATAAACTTTCAACATGATAATGTAATTTTCAGCGAGTTTTTGATATCCCAATATTTTTTTATTATATTATGCGGCCCAAAACAATTCTTCTTCACTCAATGTGGCCCAGGGAGGTCAAAAGGTTGGACACGCCTGGTTTAGAACAATAATGCTTTGAATAGTAAGAAGTGTGGAAGGAAAGCAAAAAAGTGTAGTGGAGTAGTGAAGAAATAAGAATATGTATTAAGTTAGTGTTGTGTGATACTACGTAAGAAGACAGTTAACATTTTATAGTAAAATTACTTTTGAATCTTCTATTAGGAGAGATCAACGTTAGATATTTCGCATCTATAATGTATAAAATATTATTAAGGTAGTCCTCTAAAATAAATGAAATTCAATATAATTTAACTTGTTTGTTGGATGTTACAAAGTAAAAGATTCTGTTTTGTCATAGGAACTGAATATTGACAGCATTGTGGTTTAAGCAATGAGAATTAGTTAAACATAGTAAATCGTCCTTTTTATGGTTTGACTTTATACTAAGAGGAATAGAAATACTTCTGTTTAGATAAGATTGGTTAATTTGTATAATATTTGTGCCTTTGCAATAAATTACTTCATTTATACTTTAGTACATACATACTATTTTTGAACTCACGCTAAGTTTTCATCATCATCATCATCATCCTCAAGCAGCCATGGGCTGCGGAGGTCTGTCCTAAGCTATGCAGCAAGCGAAGAGAGAAATGATGATAGAGCCTTTGTTTTTATCAGGTAATGACAAGTTTAGACAAGCTTTCAAACAAGTAGCTCGTTAACGTCGCGCTATTTGTTACATCGAGCAATGAGTGCAAATCTCCACATTTTTTGAATGCCCTCCGTATATGCCAAACAGGTATCTCTAAATATAGTCAATTTTCTATTTGAGCCAATTGCTTCGTAAGTCATTAACATAAATAACGTATAATAAAGGTCCAAGAACTGAACATTTCGGTACACCATAATTAATTCTGTTCCATTTACTATAAGTATTACATATTTTAACTTGATGTATTCTATTAGTTAAGTAACTTTTAAACCATTTTAAAGTAATGCTTCTAACTCCTCTGTATCTTTTGTATCAAATGTCGTGGGAAATGCAGATTAGGAACCTGTCACCATACTGATTGAGCCAACTTCCTCTCCTTATTCAGCATTCATTGTATTCTACTTCTCAGCGGCAAGCGGGCTGTTTGAAGAGTTTTTTTTTGTATTTAATCTTAACCATAGCAGTGTTGGTAGTTAAGATACATGTATAGGGTAAACCCTCGATTTACCAGGCTAATTGAGGGGCGGGGGTGGCTCAGTCGGTAGCGCGCCAGGCTCATAATCTGTAGTTCCCAGGTTCGAGTCCCAGCTGGGTCAGCGTTGAGATTTATCTCCGCAAAAATTCCCCGCCCTGCCCACGGTCAGTAGGGGACACCGATGGGCTTGGAAAGGCCGCCGTCCGTCGTATGGAACCGTAAGCCGTGGCCCCGTGTGCGGGAGAGACATACCCTGTGCACGTTAAAGAACACGCTGGATGGCCTTGACGGGAGGCTGCCATCTGTCTCCCAACAGCTGTTCCCGTGGGTCCCCTCCCCCAACCTTCTCTGAGCCTTCGGGGTCCATGTGACCGGGCCATTTAGCCCATGCTGTGCAAAAAAGTGCGGCTCAGAGGTAAAACAACCCAACCAGGCTAATTGAGGGAAATGGGTGTCTATGAAATCCATATATTCGATAAAGAATAAATGCGATTTTATAAAAACCCGAATAACAAGTTGATATGTTCTTTTCATTATATTTGGCGATTTTATACGAAATACTGACAGGTTCAAAAATTTTAATTATGTACAGTAAACTATCGATTTTAGTGGACTTTGGATTTAAATCGTTTTCAGCCTGGTGATGTGCTGCAAGAGATTAACAGGCGAATAGGGATTGCTGCGGGGACTTTTAAAAATCTATGGAGATATTGGAGAAATAGGCGTGTACATCTAAAGACTAAAATTAGACTATAATAGTTTGGTTCTTTCTAACGTTATGATAGTGAAACTTGAATCCTTTGTAAACAAGATAACAGGAAACTTGAAGCTTTTGATTCTAGATGCTTGCGCAGTATCTTGGGCATTATCTAGGGCAGTGTCTCGCAAACTTTTTTACTCTGCGGCACACTGAATCTAATTTTTTTTTTCGCGGCACACCTAAAAGAGAATTTTTGATGGTTACGTAAAAAGAGGAAAATTAAAGTTTCGTTAAATGCATTTTATTTAAAATAAATATAATAATAAATATATTTAATCATAACTCGGTGTTTGTTTTAAATATTTGTCAGTTCTATGGCTTGAAATAATCAAAAATTAATACCAAAATTTGGAAAAAGCTTGATAAATACTTACAAGATCCCAGTTGATAAAATCTGAAAGATTTTTTATTAAAGCACGTCGATAACACAAGTCAAGTCAAAATGAAATCTTTGGAATATCTAGTGTCAATTTGGAAATCTCGCGCGGCACACTTGGAATCTCTCGCGGCACACAGTTTGCGAGACACTGATCTAGGCATTATCTAGTATCTTGGGCATTATCTAGTTCAACTTTGTTAGTAATGATGAGGTTAGGCAAAGGAGTCGTCAACCTCCTTTGAGCAGCATATTGTGCAGAGAGACTCCGTTGGTTTGGCCATGTTGCCCGTATGAATAATTATAGATTGGCGAATAGGGTTATGAACAGTTTGCCTAAAGGCCTCAGAAGGAAGGGGAGACCTAGGATGCGGTGGGCAGACAATGTCAAACAGGACCTTGTTAGAATTGGTGTGCAGTGGAGAGATGCAGCAGATATAGCTCAGGATAAATATGTTTGGAGAACTAAATTGAATAATCTGGTTGGACCTCGGTAGCCCATAGTTACTTGAGGATGACGATGATGAATGGGCTTCTGCTGAAATAACATAGGTACCACCTGACTGATTCGCAAATAACGGACGTTATTTGCGATTCAGTCAGGACAATATTCGGTACTTCCTAGTCGGGGATTGGGGCAGGGGTGGCTCAGTCGGTAGCGCGCCAGGCTCGTAATCTGTAGTTCCCAGGTTCGAGTCCCAGCTGGGTCAGCGTTGAGATTTATCTCCGCAAAATTCCCGCCCTGCCCACGGTCAGTAGGGGACACCGATGGGCTTGGAAAGGCCGCCGTCCGTCGGATGGGACGTTAAGCCGTGGCCCCGTGTGCGGGAGAGCCATACCCTGTGCACGTTAAAGAACACGCTGGATGACCTTGACGGGAGGCTACCATCTGTCTCCCAACAGCTGTTCCAGTGGGTCGCTCTCCCAACCTTCTCTGAGCCTTCGGGGTCCTTGTGACCTGGCCATTTAGCCCATGGTGTGCAAAAAAGTGCCGCTCGGAGGTAAAACAGCCCAGCCCTAGTCGGGTATTCCAAGTCTGTAACGTCGCAGTACAGCAGTATTTTTTCTTTTTTCTTTCTGTCCGTAAGCATCGTCTCGCATGCGCAGTAATTTACTCTGATGAGTGTGTGTCTCTCTCTGTGTAAAGCGCCATCTTGCATCAGCATGATTTCACTTTTAGGAGTGTTAGTTATAATTGGGATACTTTACGAAAAAAAGTTGAAATTTGAATCAAGCATGGCTGCAAAGATAGGCGTAAAAAGAATACGAGGAAATAGGAGTGTAAAGCAAAAGCGAGAATTCACTGCCACTAGTTAATATAAAATCCCTAAATATAAAAATTACAAATTAACGTGCTATTCTGGTTTATATAAAATCCCATTCACTATTTGCCGAAATTTCGGATTTAACGGACATCCATTCCCCCAAGTAGTCCGTTAAATCGAGGGTTTACTGTTTTTACGCCCCACTCCCCCCACCTCATCAAAAAACGGGGCGGGGGTGGCTCAGTCGGTAGCGCGCCAGGCTCATAATCTGTAGTTTCCAGGTTCCAGTCCCAGCTGGGTCAGCATTGAGATTTATCTCCGCAAAATTCCCCGCTCTGCCCACGGTTAGTAGGGGTCACCGATGGGCTTGAAAAGGCCGCCGTCCGTCGGATGGGACGTTAAGCCGTGGCCCGTGTGCGGGAGAGCCATACCCTGTGCACGTTAAAGAACACGCTGGATGGCCTTGACGGGAGGCTACCATTTGTCTCCCAACAGCTGTTCCAGTGGGTCCCCTCCCCCAACCTTCTCTGAACCTTCGGGGTCCATCTGACCTGGCCATTTAGCCCATGGTGTGCAAAAAAGTCTCTCAGAGGTAAAACAACCCAACCCAATCGAACGGTTTTTACGTTACAGCACTTGCAGATGTAGTTAAAAACACATCAGTCAGTCGCTCATTATAATTCCTCAGTGAATTCTAATTTTGTTTTACACTCGAATTTCCTCTTTTTCTTTTTGCGTCCACCTTTGAAGCCATGATTGATTCAAATTTCAACTTTTTATTATAAGTTTTTTAAATAATTTTTAAAAAAGGAAGAAGTCAATTCCCTACACAAAGGACGGATATAACCTAGAAGGTATGTTAGGCTTGTATCCCAATTATAACATATTCATAAAAGCGAAATTATACGGAAACAGTGGTGCCTAGGGCTTACAAAACGGAAATGCCTATGGCTTATGAAACGGTGGTGCCTAGGACCTAGAAAACAGAAATGCCCAACAAAAACTGTTGGGCAGTTATAGAAATGCGTATGCTTACCAAACAGAGGTGCCCAGGGTTTACAAAACAGGAATGCCTAGGGTTTTTGACAGTGGTGCCTAAGACCTAGAAAACAGAAATGCCCAACAAAAACTGTTGGGCAGTTCTGAACTGCTTACAAAATCAGATGTACCTAGGGCTTACAAAATAGAAATGCTAAGGCTTACGAAACAGAGGTGCCCAGGGTTTACAAAACAGGAATGTCTAGGGCTTATGAAATAGTGGTGTCTAGGACCTAGAAAACAGAACTGCCCAAAGCTTACAAAAAACAGATTTACCTAGGTACATGTTTTAATGCAACCATATAATTCGTACCATATAATTCGTTCAAACAAACTTGTAGTACCGGCGGCAGCCAGTAAAACTAATCTAAAACTCGGATACATTACAATATAGGTGCCTAGGGCTTATGAAACAGAAGTGCATAGGCCTAACAAAAGAGAAGTGCCTAGATCTTATGAAACAGGTGTCTAGGGCTACAAAATAGAAATGTCTAGAGCTTATGAATCAGAGTTGCCTAAGGCCAACCGATAGTAGCCTATAGGTAACTATCCTCTTTACGGCGGTTGGAAAAAATAACCGTGCAGATAGTGACTTTAATGAACAAATAATAGCGCACTCTGCTTTAATTAGTGGCAAGGGGCATCGTCCGGCGCGAAAAAGCGGTACATTGCACATTTATTACTTAAAAAAAGCATATCGAGAGGTAATCAAATGATTTAGCTCCAAAGCGAAGAAAAAATAAAGCTGATTGTAGTCAACGGAATTTGAGTCCTTTATACAGCAGTGGGTGTACAGTTGTTCCAAAAAAAAATCCGAACAATTTGGTCGATTACAGAATTTAGAAAAAATATCTGGCAACGATTTTTTTAGAACACTAATTTCTAAAAAAATCGTTGCCAGATATTTTTTCTGAATTCTCTGATCGACCATAGTGTTCGGATATTTTTTTGAACGACTGTATCTAACGATCAATCCTTCTGAAAGTTTTAAACGCGTCAAATTCTACCGTGTGAAACCAGTGTCTTGAGAATTACTCTCAGTGTCCTATCATTAGGTTAGAATAGTTGTGGGTAAATTTTCCAAGTGCGGACTAAGGTGGCTGGAGGTAGAGGCCCTATATAGGCAGAGGTTGGCCATCTGAAAATTGGACGCCATGTTTTGTCGCTCGGATTCTTTAGTGTACATAGCTGAATGGTATTACACGGTACTTATGGATTCCGGAAAAGAGTAGGGTAATATTTGATACAGATTTCAGTGTTTATGATTAGAAGCACTTTAGAAAACGAATAAAAAAGGAAAAGATTATTTTTGTGTTAGATAGGTATTAATGATATATTACGTATTTGCATTTTTCGAATCTCCCCAAAGTTATAACTGCGCCCTCTAACGGTGGAAAAATTTGAAAATTCCAAAATATCAAACGAATATTCCAAACGGGGTAATTTTGTTAGAAGTTTGAAATTTTGGTGTTGAAATGTGAAAGTTACGAAGTTA
Source organism: Ryuthela nishihirai (assembly GCA_038380435.1). NCBI lineage: Eukaryota > Metazoa > Arthropoda > Arachnida > Araneae > Heptathelidae > Ryuthela > Ryuthela nishihirai. The sequence goes on from JAWZYU010000023.1 coordinate 38,720,543, forward strand.
CCATTGGCAACAATCACTTGACCCTTTAGACCCGGGGAAGTGAATGCAACTTTTTTTTGTTTTAACAGAAAAGTGTATGTTTTTAGAGATAAATTAAAAATTCTTGTTGGGTTGGACTGATATTGATGAAATATTACAATTTACATTTTGTAAATTTTCGAAAAGCTATAATTGCGCCCTCTAACGGTGGAAAAATTGAAAAATTCCCAAAATTTAAAACGAATAGTGCAAAAGATGTAGTTATGCTAGAAATTTGAAATTTTGGTCGTGGAATGTGACAGTCTTTAAAATTCCATTGACAGCAATGAGTTGACCCTAAGCCAAAGATAGGTAAGAAACGGAACGGTTTTGTTTTAAGAGATAATTGGAAATCTCTTTTTTAGTTGGTTACTAATGGAACATAATTCGCATTTTGAAAGGTAGTTTTAATTTATATCATTAGAGATCGCTAAATATCGAAACTGCAACACTTAACGAATGTTTCAAGTGATCTGTTTACGGCAGAAACTTCGGCGTGTAGAGTTCTGTTATGGTAGAAATTCCACTGACCACTGAATGATCTGCCCTCTATTTAGCACTTCCACTGATCACGAAAGATCTGCCCATAAATATTTTTTATATTTTATAATTACAAATAAAATATTACTATGTGCATTTCCCCCATCATACATTAATAAATAATCCCTCAAGCAGCTGGGTGGGGCGGGGGTGGCTCAGTCGGTAGCGCGCCAGGCTCGTAATCTGTAGTTCCCAGGTTCGAGTCCCAGCTGGGTCAGGGTTGAGATTTATCTCCGCAAAATTCCCCGCCCTGCCCACGGTCAGTAGGGGACACCGATGGGCTTGGAAAGACCGCCGTCCGTCGGATGGGACGTTAAGACTTGGCCCCGTGTGCGGGAGAGACATACCCTGTGCACGTTAAAGAACACGCTGGATGGCCTTGACGGTTGGGACTGTTTGAATCCAAACCATCTGTCTCCCAACAGCTGTTCCAGTGGGTCCCAACCTTCTCTGAGCCTTCGGGGTCCATGTGACCTGGCCATTTAGCCCATGGTGTGCAAAAAATTGCCGCTCAGAGGTAAAACAACCCAACCCAACTCAAGCAGCTGCTTGTATAGAGTCTGACAGAAGCCTGTTAATTTATACTCCACAGTAAACGGTCCATGAGGATGGCGGGACCTCAGCAGAAAACAACACGAACATCTATAATTAAAACTTTTAAGGAGTGAAAAAGTAGGCAAAGGAAGAACTTCATTCTCTTTGAAAACGAGATTGCCATATAAGCGCCAGAGACGATATGCGTTTTTCTAGTTATTTTACCCTTTCAGTATCCTCTGACAATAGAAATTCGAACTACTATATAATTAAGAAAATAACTATTAATATTTTATTAGTATCTGTAATGTGCAAAAAAAGCTTTTCATTTATCTCTTAAAGCAGAAAAGTTGCATTTTGCCAACGGGACAAATCATTACTATTAGGGTAAACCATATGATGATTACACTCTATGACCAAAAATTTAAGTTTCTAGCAAAAATAAATCGTCTGCAATATTTATTTAAAGATTTGGTATTTTCCAGCTTTTTTTCCGCCGCTAGAGGTCTCCTTTCTAGTTTTTATTTATCGTCTTTAGCACTCTCTAACACTGGAAATTCCACTAATGGGGATTCGAAAAATGTAAATATTCATATTTTTTGTGGAAAGAAAATTCGCCGACATACGGGATTCGAACCCTCATCTCTTCAGAAACATGTCAGAGTCTGTTGAACTAACGCCGACTTTTTTCACAAAAAACATTCATTGATTGATAGACGCTTAAACATCTACAGGTAATGCTGAGATTATCAAATATTGTTTAAATCATTAATATTTTGTTAGTGCCTGTAAAGCAAAAAAATAGAATTAAAAAAAAATAGATTGTTTCGTTTGTCTCTTAAAATAAAAAAAGTTTCATTTTCGCACCCCCTTTTGGCTAAGATGAAAACTACTAAAATTTCAGATTTCCAGTATAAATAGTTTATAATATTCGTTTGAAATTTTATCATTTCTATCTTTTCCCATCGCTAGAGGGCGCTATTAAAGCTATTGATAATTTTCAAAATTGAGAATCGCAATATTTGTTCGACATCTATTCAACCCAAAAAGTTTTTTTTATTTAGCTCTAAAAGTGAAAAAAAATTGTTTGTCTATAGGACAGACAGGTGGAAAGACAAGATGGACAAACAACAGTTAACAGAGAGACTGACAGACAGACGAACAAATATTGGCATAGGCAGACGATAAAGTGAAAACTTACTCGTTTTTCAAACGAAGCTTAAAAGAAATTGTTGGTTTTCAGTTAGCTCATTTCACCTTTGGCGCCGTTTGCCGTCTTCTGGTGGAGTTTCTCGGGAAAAAAAATATTCATTAATTTGTTTCTTTGAGTGAAATTTTTACACCCAAATGCAGCGTAGTGAGGCATTCATAAAATATGAAAGCTTTTATAGACAAAAAAGTGGTAGAAATATATAAAACTATAACAACTGAGAAGTTTTAACTTGGTACACACACTAACTCATAGGCTTTCGTCTCACGGTACGACAAAACATGGCGCCCATAAACCACGTGACTCAAACAACCAATGGCAATGAATCACCGAAATGGCCATACATCCTCCCCCTTTACAAATAGGTCCAGCTTAGAAAGAAGGATGTATAAGAAGAAGAGAAAGGCCATACATCCTTCTTTCTAAGCTGGACCTATTTGAAAATAGGTCCAGCTTAGAAAGAAGGATGTATAAGAAGAAGGCCAGCCTCTAACTATACATGGACCAGATGATAAAGGGGCCAAGGTCCCTTTTACAAAATGGTCCAGTTTTTAAAGAAGGATGTTAAACTCTAACTATACAGGACCTCTAGCTGGAGGTCGGTGCCGTAACAAGAAATGCCAATTAAACAAATCAGTTGCAATCGCATTCGGGAAAGATTTCGCTTACTGCTTCGCCGCGCATTTAAAAAAATTCACAAAAATAATATACAGTTTTATTTTAAAAGCAATTGTGAAAAATCTTAGGTCTCTGCGAGGCCGTATTTTCCCCAGCACAGAGGGAATTTTTGTTGGGAATAAACCAGGGGCGGTCATAAATCCCATTCTTGGAGGGGGCCATTTAGGGACATCCGAAGGCTTTTGTAGTGAAAAGTGTCATTTCTGGAGTAGAAAATACTTTATGTGCCCTTACATTGGCTTCATTTGGGCTATTGAAGGCGTCAGGGGTTTGCCTTCTTGAAAAAGAAATTGGCTGACTATTGAAAAAAATGAAACGCTTACGGGTCTCTTGGAGGGGGGGGGGGCATAAACCCGTGGCCCCTTCTTTACGATCGCACTGGAGTAAACAGGTCCAAATGAAAAAAAAAAATGCAAAGGGGGGGGGGATGGGTTGGTTAGGGTTGTTTTACCTCTGAGCGGCACTTTTTTACGCATCGTGGGCTAAATGGCCAGATCATAGGACCCCGAAGTCTCAGAGGAGGTTGGGGGAGTGGACCCACTGGAACAACTGTTGGGAGACAGATGGTAGACTCCCGTCAAGGTCATCCAGTGTGTTCTTCAACGTGCACAGGGTATGGCTCTCCCGCACACGGGGCCACGGCTTAACGTCTCATCCGACGGACGGCGGCATTTCCAAGCCCATCGGAAGTGGGGGAATGGGAAGAGACTGGAAATCAATTGCAGTATAACAATTCCACTTCCATTTAGAAATGTTAAAAAAATTCTTTAAAATGCGCGAAATAAACATAATTTTGACTATTTTTTTTGCGTCCTTTACCCTTATTAGGTTGGGTTGTTTTACCTCTGAGCGGCACTTTTTTGCACACAATGGGCTAAATGGCCAGGTCACATGGATTGGATTGGATTGTTTTACCTCTGAGCGGCACTTTTTTGCACACCATGGACTAAATGACCAGGTCACATGGACCCCGAAGGCTCAGAGAAGGTTGGGGGAGGGGACCCACTGGAACAGCTATTGGGAGACAGATGGTAGCCTCCCGTCAAGGCCATCCAGCGTGTTCTTTAACGTGCACAGGGTATGGCTCTCCCGCACACGGGGCCACGGCGTAACGTCCCATCGGACGGACGGCGACCTTTTGGTGTCCGTCGAAACCCATCGGTGTCAGTCTTCGGCCCATCGGTGTCCCCTACTGACCGTGGGCAGGGCAGGAATTTTGCGGAGATAAATCTCAACGCTGACCCAGCTGGGACTCGAAACTGGGAACTACAGATTACGAGCCTGGCGCGCTACCGACTGAGCCACCCTCGCCCCCAGGTCACATGGACCCCGTAGGCTCAGAGAAGGGTGGGGGAGGGGACCCACTGGAACAGCTGTTGGGAGACAGATGGTAGCCTCCCGTCAAGGCCATCCAGCGTGTTCTTTAACGTGCACAGGGTATGTCTCTCCGCACACGGGGCCACGGCTTAACGTTACATCCGACGGACGGCGGCCTTTCCAAGCCCATCGGTGTCCCCTACTGACCGTGGGCAGGGCGGGGAATTTTGCGGAGATAAAACTCAACGCTGCCCCAGCTGGGACTTGAACCTGGGAACTGCAGATTACGAGCCTGGAGCGCTATCGACTGAGCCATCCCCACCCCTATCCTTATTAGGATTCTGATGTAGGGGGGAAGGGGCCTCTTCCCGCCCCCCTTCCCGGATCCAGCCATGAAAGTAAATATGAGCAGAGAATGTGACACGAGGGGACTCTAATAATAGGACATGAATATTCGTCGATAAAAATTTTTGTTTAAACTTTAGAAAAAAATTAAATGACGAAATGTTTCAAGTTTAGAAGATAAAGCATTTTAAAAATGCAATGAAAACGAATAGTGTAAGAACTGTCTCTGTGAACAAGCTCTTTTGTCAATGAGACAAATCAAGAAGAGCCGGTTCGTCTCACTCATGGTAACCTTTGGATGCATCGTAATTCACAAGGACAAAACTGCAAGCTGACTTTGACAGATTGGCTGGGGTAAGCAAAGACAAAACAACTCGGCGATGCAGGCAAGAATTCGAACACTATTTACATATAAGTTTACAAAGAAGCATGTTGATTGGCTTGCAGCAGTGACACCTAACATTTTCGGTACTGGAGGAAAACGGCACGTGGAGAGGCTGTGGGCGTCACTGAGCAAACGAAAATAAAACAAAAAAATAGAAAAAGAGAAAATTACCGCTGAAATACTGAGAGAATATTAGAATCTGCGCTGAGAAAATACTTTTACTATTTCTTCAGACACTTAGTAAAATGAAAATTTAATCTATTTTTAATACGGTGGCGTACCTCGTCCTCGATTAACCGACGTACAAGGGGAAATGGGGTTAGTCGGATATCACGGAAGGACATAGTTACACACAATTGAGAATTTGAAGAGGTGGGGGGGGAGCTCAGTCGGTAGCGCTCCAGGCTCGTAATCTGCAGTTCCCAGGTTCTAGTCCCAGCTTGGTCAGGGTTGAGATTTATCTCCGCAAAAGTCCCCGCCCTGCCCACGGTCAGTAGGGGACACCGATGGGCTTGGAAATGCCATCATCCGTCGGATGGAACGTTAAGCCGTGGTCCCATGCACGTTAAAAAACACGCAGCATGACCTTCACGGGAGGCTACCATCTATCTCCTAATAGCTGTCCAGTGGGTCCCCTCTTCAATATTCTCTTAGCCTTCGGGGTCCATGTGACCTGGCCATTTAGCCCATGGTGTGCAAAAAAGTGCCGCTCAGAGGTAAAGCAACCCAACCCAGAATTTGAAGAGCAATGTATCGTCTAGGGGGATATTTTATATAAGATTTATATAAATGATATGGATACTCGTTTAACAAGGGATGCTCTTTTTACAAAGATTTGCTTTACTTCTGAGGGGCACTTTTTTTTAATGCAAGGGGCTAAATAGCCGTGTCACAAGGACTCGGAGAAGGTTGGGTGAGGGGGACCCACTGAACAGCTGTTAGCAGGCAGATGGTAGACTCTCGTCAAGGCCATCTAGCGTATTCTTTAATGTGCACGGAGGTATGGCTCTTGCGCACACGGCGTCACAGCTTAACGTCCCATCCGACGGATGGCGGCCTTTCCAACCCCATCGGTATCTCCTGTTGACCGAGGGAAGAGTGGCGGATTAGCGGAGATAAATCTGAACGCTGGCCTAGGTGGGACTCGAACCTTTAAGGATCAGATTACAAGGCTACGTTTTCAAAGGGAATGAAGTTTTTTTACTTTTCGTCATTAGAACTCTCTAACAATGAAAATTCGACCAAATAGCAATATTTTATCAACGCCTATAAAAAAACAAAATAAAATTCAGCTTTCCTTATAAAAAAAAGAAACATTTTCCCCCACCCTCCGGGGCGGGGGTGGCTCAGTCGGTAGCGCGCCAGGCTCGTAATCTGTAGTTCCCAGGTTCGAGTCCCAGCTGGGTCAGCGTTGAGATTTATCTCCGCAAAATTCCCCGCCCTGCCCACGGTCAGTAGGGGACACCGATGGGCTTGGAAAGGCCGCCGTCCGTCGGATGGGACGTTAAGCCGTGGCCCCGTGTGCTGGAGAGCCATACCCTGTGCACGTTAAAGAACACGCTGGATGGCCTTGACGGGAGACTACCATCTGTCTCCCAACAGCTGTTCCAGTGGGTTCCCTCCCCCAACCTTCTCTGAGCCTTCGAGGTCCATGTGACCTGGCCATTTAGCCCATGGTGTGCAAAAAAGTGACGCTCAGAGGTAAATACAACCCAACACAAATGATCAACTCTGTATATGAAAATGCAAAGGAAATAAAGAGTTATTATTATTATCAAAAAAAAAATTAAAAATATTTACAACGAGTATAACAAACAGCAGCGTTTGTTGTAAATATTTCCAATTGAATAACTCTGCACAGGGCGTGATCTAGGGGTTGGGGGTGGGGGAGGTCACCGACAAAAATACCACAAATAGATATATAAGAAATTTCTATATCTTTAGGTCCACTGATGCTGACGCTATAACTCAGTGGGTTGGATTGTTTTACCTCTGAGCCACACTTTTGTGCACACCATGGGCTAAATGGCCAGGTCACATGGACCCCGAAGGCTGAAGGAAGGTTGGGGGAGGGGACCCACTGGAACAGCTGTTGGGAGACAGATGGTAGCCTCCCGTCAAGGCCATCCAGCGTGTTATTTAACGTATACAGGGTAAGTCTCTCCCATACACGGGGCCACGGCTTAACGTCCTATCCGACGGACGGCGTCCTTTCCAAGCCCATCGGTGTCCCCTACTGACCGTGGGCAGGGCGGGTATAACTCAGTGGAATGGTCTTATCTTCTAGTGGTGTTGGTTTAATACGCCGTAGAGATCTGTGGGGTAGAATATTCATGATACAAAACCCACTAGTTCCGCGTGAGGCACTACCAGCATAGGGAATTGCCATGTTACCACTATCTACGGTCAGGGGTAAGACTATACCATATAGATACAGCTCATCCCCGACTATCCTATGGCGAACAGTCCTATAGAAGGAAAGCTCATCCATCGTTCAAAACCTAAAATTAATCTATTCCCCGCTTAGCCACAAACAAAGATATGCAGATCCAAGTTGACTCGGCTCCCGTGATGGGAACTCTTAGTTGGGCCCTAAATTTGGGGTCCTGTCCGACCTGACGGACCAAATCAGTCAGCAGGGCCCCCGAACGACTCCCTTGAGTCTGAGATGGAGGTTTTAGCCTACTCAACCGGGTCCCAAACCGGTACAGAGCGGAGCCTTCGACCTCAAGATCTTAGCCTGTCCAACCGGGGCCCAAACCAGTCAGCAGAGCCTTCGACCTAATTGAGCCCTCAAGCACCGCCCCTCCCCCCCACACACCACGTCAAGGTGGTTCCCTGTTTGGGGGGGGGGGGAAGATCTGTGGGGTAGGCGAGACCTCAGCAGAAATTTCCTACGCGCTAATATTTTAAAAAATCCAATCTTCCACCTCCCCATAAACATATTTTCAAAATACGCTACTGCTTAATATGGAAACTTTTAAAATACAGTGTATCTAATGATGAGATCCTTAAAGGGAGCAAGCACTCTCATTCCCTGTTTGCAATAAAATCCGGTGTCGTACCGATCGGATGGATGCGTTAGGTTGTCAAGGTCATCTGTCACTGGCGGAAATGATGAATCGCTTGCACTCTGGTTGCTGACTGCGCCTGATCAATGGCATGCTGTGCTGACGTCTGTTGCTTCTTGTTACCTCAGCCGACAGCCACACGGTGACAAACCACTCGCTCGCGCAGAACTCGCGACCTCAGAACAGAGCACAATTAATCTCGACTAAATTACTTTTGGCCGACTCTCTTTTTTTTGGCTAGCTTACAGAAGCTGATGGCGCACTAAAGCGTTGGGTTGTTTTTCCTCTGAGTGGCGCTTTTTTGCACACAATGGGCTAAATTGCCAGGTCACAAGGACCCCGAAGGCTCAGATAAGATTGGGGGAGGGAACGTACACTGTTGGGAGACAGGTGGTAGCCTCCCGTCAAGACCATCCAGCGTGTTCTTTAACGTTGGAATGTTTTACCTCTGAGCGACACTTTTTTGCACACAATGGGCTAAATTGCCAGGTCACAAGGACTCCGAAGGCTCAGATAAGGTTGGGAGAGGGAACCCACTGGTACAGCTGCTGGGAGACAGATGGTAGCCTCCCGTCAAGACCATCCAGCGTGTTCTTGAACGTGCACAGGGTGTGGCTCTCCCGTACACGGGGCCACTGCTTAACGTCCCATCCGACGGACGGCGGCCTTTTCAATCCCATCAGTGTCCCCTACTGACCGTGGGAAGGGCGGGAAGTTTTGCGGACTCAACTTTTTTAAGCTCAACGCTGACCCAGCTGGGACTCGAACCTGGGAACTACAGATTACGAGCCTGGCGCGCTACCGATTGAGCCACCCCTGCCCCAATTAAGGAACAACTTGTCTTATGTCAATGGGAAACCAACGTCGACGTTCTATAACTTCTTAACCCTTTCAGGACCATAAGGTTTCTAAGAGTAAATATTAGTATGTAACTGTTTATTTTAGTTTGTTTAGACGTAAAGTAAATAAAAATCATAAGAAAATACATAACAATGTGTATTTTTTTTGGAATTTTATGGGAAATATTTTTCCCAATGGACTATAAAGGTAACACAAATTATAGTTAGGCTTATTATGCAATGTCTTTTATTTATTGGTTTATTAGAACAAAATGTTAACTAAAATAATACAAAATTATGAAATAAAATTACTGTACAAAATGATGTGCTAATTATGATATTCTGCGAAGCAATTTCTTTTGGTTGTGAAGCAACGATGGACATTGCACAGATGCAACATTATTGCAAAGATGGACATGGACTAAACGTTCCCGTTTACGTAATTGCGTTCGGCATATGTTCTATTTTGACATTCTGTATAAAAAATGCAGATAAGGTTATAATTAAATACGACAATCACCAATTTTAAAATTGGGAAAAATGTTTCCCTTAGTCGTGAAAGGGTTAAGACTGTATTCTTCTGAATTTCATTTTTCAATATCTTCTTATCAAACTCATCAGTACATTCTATTAGAACTCCACATTTTGCAATCTTTTTGACATTCTTAATGCCAATTTTCATCTTAGTTGGATCTAAATTATTTAATAGATCCTTCTTGAGTTCTTCTGAACTCTGACCCTCATCTTGAGGATATATCAACATTATATGTTGTTGATCTCGCTTCTTGGACTTAAGTATCAAAGACCTTTTTGTCACTTCAGCATAGCTTTATGAGACTGACGCCTTACTTATGGCAGTCGTTTCTCTTTCAGATAATCTTCCCTCGAGGTTACTGATTTTCAACTCTTGATCGTGCACTACATCTTGTAGCTTACTGAACAGGCTTCTAATCTTTGCTCCTTGCTGTTTAGTCACCTTACTTGCACTACTGTTTAATATGGAGTCTAGTTCTTCAAACAGTTCATTTGTTTTGAGAATGGCACTCTTCCCTTGAGAGGCCATATCACTTGCTTCACTCACTTTTTGGGGGCGGGGGTGGCTCAGTCGGTAGCGCGCCAGGCTCGTAATCTGTAGTTCCCAGGTTCGTGTCCCAGCTGGGTCAGCGTTGAGATTTATCTCCGCAAAATTTCCTGCCCTGCCCACGGTCAGTAGGGGACACCGATGGACTTGGAATAGGCCGCCGTCCGTCGGATGGGACGTTAAGCCGTGGCTCCGTGTGCGGGAGAGCCATACCCTGTGCACGTTAAAGAACACGCTGGATGGCCTTGACGGGAGGCTACCATCTGTCTCCCAACAGCTGTTCCAGTGGGTCCCCTCCCCCAACCTTCTCTGAGCCTTCGGGGTCCTTGTGGCCTGGCCATTTAGCCCATAGTGTGCAAAAAAGTGCCGCTCAGAGGTAAAACAATCTAGTCCAATTCACTCACTTCACTAGCCATCGCTACCTGGTACCCTGGGGTTCACACCAGCCAGCTAATACTTTTGCTTGTCGGAGAGAGCGTTAGACCCTCCTCCAAGGAGGGAGCCCCTAGACTACGACAAAGTCCTCTCTCATCGAATTCGCTTTGATTATACGAAGTGCAACAAGAATCTGGCCTATGGTCTTATAATCACTTTATACACTTATAAACGCACATAGCTCACAAAATCAAAATCAAAACCAATTCTCCCTAGGGGTAGAAATTGGTAAAGTTATTCTCGATAGATTGCAGGTTTGTTCACAAATATGATTATGCCACTTATCGACTGATGTAATAAGCCTTATACAGTACTGTGCAAATTAGTTGGGACAATAGGAAAGTGCAGTAATAAAGACACAACTAAAATATTTATTTGTTTAATAGTGTAGATAGATAATAGTGAATGTGACCCCCCTTAGCTTTAATTACTTCTTTCACCCTCTCAGCCATTGATGCCACTAGCTTTCCACACATCTCCTTCACTTCAGGATCGTGGTACCACACTTTCATGACACTTTCTATCATTTTGGTTTTCGTCGTGCAATCCATCTTAGATATGCGCGCCTTTAATAATGGCCCACAAATTTTCAATGGGGTTTAGATCGGGTGAATTTCCTGGCCACTCCAATACCTTCAAATGTTGCTGGGTAAAGAAGTTCTTAGCAAGCTTAGAATTGTGGCATGGAGCCAGATCCTGTTGAAATAGCCTTAACTGGCATAGTGGTTAGGCAGCTAGCGACTGTTCCAGCAAGGCAAACTTTGTGTGTTGTGTTATCTCTAACTAAGGCAGTGGTCAGCAGTGACTTCGGTCTTAGTAGGGCATGTCCTTGTATGAGAAGGCCTGTATTAAGCTAGGAGTATCTTCTAGGATTCTTCTCTGTCCTATATGTCGCAAATAAAAAAAAAATACCCCATCGCCGTTAGGAAACAGCTTCTGCAGTGTTGGGACCATTTTCGCCTCCAGAACGCCTATGTACTTTTTGCTGTTAATCATTCCTTCAAGTGGGTGAAGCGTCTGTGGCCCGGAAGCTGTGAAACATCCCCAAAACATGACCTTGGGTGATTGTTTGGGGGATTGCTGGATGTGGCCGGATCGAAGAGGTTCTCCAGGCTTCGCTTGTACCAACTAATTCGCACAGTACTGTATTATGCTTTTTGTGTAGATCGTAAGAATACTAACAAGGTGTTAAGTTCTTTTGAAGATTTATTTTCATACTGATATAGATTTATATTAGTTGAGTTCATATAAATGTTTTCATTCATACTTTTGTAATAAATTACATTATTTTAGTATTGTAATTTTTAAGCCTTCCCATGGCCGAGTGGTTAGCACGCTTGGCTACTGATCTAAAAGACCTGGGTTCGAGCCCCGGGTAAGGCATGGAAGTTCGTGTTGTTTTTCTGCTGAGGTCTTGCCATCCTCTCAGACCTTCTACTCTGGCATATAAACTGACAGGCTCCTGTCAGACCTCTGTGGCAAGCGGCTGCTTGAGGGGATATTTATTTTTTTTATTTATAATTTTTAAATACTACTTTTTTGAACTCATGCTCAGTTTTCATCTGTTTAATTCATAACAATATTAATACTGACTAACTTTTTGACTTTACAGATTTAAGTTAGTTTGTTGATAGTATGAGTCGACCAAACGTTGTCATATTTATGTTACAAATAATATTGTTACAAATTTAAAACTGAACGTGAGTTCAAAAGAATGCTTTCCAGCAAAATTATAAATCAACTAATTTAATTACTTAGGCAATCAGTTCACAAATATAATAATTCAAACCAATTACAAATGTATTTCATGAAATTAAACTTGACAGAACGTCTAGCAATTCTCTACCACACTTAAAACAGTCGTACTACAATTCAAACAGATTCTATTCGAAACATAAAAAGAATCTTAATTAATATTCAACAAGCGACACAATAATCTTTGTAAATAAACCATTCGTTTACATTTCCAATTCTGGTATTTTACCTTAAACACCTCTTTGACACTGGGGCGGGGGTGGCTCAGTCGGTAACGCGCCAGGATCGTAATCTGTAGTTCCCAGGTTCGAGTCCCAGCTGGGTCAGCGTTGAGATTTATCTCCGCAAAATTCCCTGCCCTGCCCACGGTCAGTAGGGGACACCGATGGGCTTAGAAAGGCCGCCGTCCGTCGGATGGGACGTTAAGCCGTGGCCCCGTGTGTGGGAGAGATATTCCCTGTGCGCGTTAAAGAACACGCTGGATGGCCTTGACGGGAGGCTACCATCTGTCTCCCAACAGCTGTTCCAGTGGGTCCCCTCCCCCAACCTTCTCTGAGCCATGGGCTAAATGGCCAGGTCACATGGACCCTGAAGGCTCAGAGAAGATTGGGGGAGGGTTGGGTTGGGTTGTTTTACTTCTGAGCGGCACTTTTTGCACACCATGGGCTAAATGGCCAGGTCACATGGACCCCGAAGGCTCAGAGAAGGTCTCCCAACAGCTGTTCCAGTGGGAGGGTACCCACTGGAACAGCTGTTGGGAGACAGATGGTAGCCTCCCGTCAAGGCCATCCAGCGTGTTCTTTAACGTGCACAGGGTATGGCTCTCCCGCACACGGGGCCACGGCTTAACGTCCCATCCGACGGACGGCGTCCTTTCCAAGCCCATCGCTGTCCCCTACTGACCGTGGGCAGGGCGGGGAATTTTGCGGAGATAAATCTCAACGCTGACCCAGCTGGGACTCGAACCTGGGAACTACAGATTACGAGCCTGGCGCGCTACCGACTGAGCCACCCCCGCCCCATTCTTTATTACTTATTGAACGATTTTCACAACTCCCGCGCACACTGAAATAAAGATTCTTCTTTACTAACTGCGCAGACCAAATCAATTTAGTTCTTCACAAATCCTCCTTAAAACACAGTGTTATTATTTTTCGAGTCTCTCTGTTCCAATCGGTTAATGACGCAGATCTCCCGCTGTACAACAGGCGAGCATTGCAAATGACAATATCACATCATGGTCGAGTTTGTTGCGCGTTCATCTGTCGTAACAATATGCAATTTACAATTGAGTGGCCGAGTGGTTAGCGCGCTCGGCTACTAATCTAAGGGACCTGAGTTCGAGCCCTGGGTAAGTCATGGATGTATGTGTCGCTTTTCTGCTGAGATCCTGCTATCTTCGAGGGCGGGGGTGGCTCAGTCGGTAGCGCGCCAGGCTCGGAATCTGTAGTTCCCAGGTTCGAGTCCCAGCTGGGTCAGCGTTGAGATTTATCTCCGCAAAATTCCCCGCCCTGCCCACGGTCAGTAGGGAACACCGATGGGCTTGGAAAGGCCGCCGTCCGTCGGATGGGACGTTAAGTCGTGGTCCCGTGTGCGGGAGAGCAATACCCTGTGCACGTTAAAGAACACGCTGGATGGTCTTGACGGGAGCCTACCATCTGTCTCCCAACAGCTGTTCTATTGGGTCCCCTCCCCCAATCTTCTCTGAGTCTTCGGGGTCCATGTGACTGGCCATTTAGCCCATGGTGTGCAAAAAAGTGACGCTCAGAGGTAAAACAACCCAACAACCCTACCATCTTCTCAGATCTTCTACTATGGCATATAAACTGACAGGCTCCTGTCAGACCTCTCTGGCAAGCAGTGTTCAAAGAAGGGAAATAAATTTGACCTGACAAATGATGACGTCTCAACTTGCTCCATAGGTCTTCTGTTGCAGGTTCGATTGTTTTACCTCTGAGCGACACTTTTTGCACACCATGGGCTAAATGGCCAGGTGACAAGGACCCCGAAGGCTCAGCGATGGTTGGAGAGGAGACCCACAAAAACAGCTGTTGGGAGACAGATGGTCTCCCGTCAAGGCCATCCATAGTGTTCTTTAAAGTGCACAGGGTATGGCTCCCCGCACACGCGGCCGCCGCTTAACGTTCCATCCGACGGACGGCGGCCTTTTCAAGCCCTTCGGTGTCCCCTACTGACCGTGGGCAGGGCGGACAGTTTTGCAGAGATAAGTCTCAACGCTGACCCAGCTGGGACTCGAACCTGGGAATTGCAGATTACGAGCCTGGCTCGCTACCGACTGAGCTACCTCCGCCCTTCTGTTGTAGGAGGTAAGCGATATTTACTTCAATGCTTCCTGGGGGCGGGGGTGGCTCAGTCGGTAGCGCGCCAGGCTCGTAATCCGTAGTTCCCAGGTTCGAGTCCCAGCTGGGTCAACGTTGAGATTTATCTCCGCAAAATTCCCCGCCCTGCCCACGGTCAGTAGGGGACACCGATGGGCTTGGAAAGGCCGCCGTCCGTCGGATGGGACATTAAGCAGTGTCCCCGTGTGAGGGTGAGCCATACCCTGTGCACATTAAAGAACACGCTGGATGGCCTTGATGGGAGTCTACCATCTGGCTCCTAATAGTTGTTCCAGTGGGTCCCCTCCCCCAACTTTCTCTGAGCCTTCGGGGTCCATGTGATCTAGCCATTTAGCCCATGGTGTGCAAAAAAGTGCCGCTCAGAGGTAAAACAACCCAACCCAACTCGATGCTTCCTTTCAATTCCCACAGTTCCCGAGTTTTCATCTCTCGAATAGTTTGATCCTTAAGCATTGTCGTGGTCAGATATTTCATGGCAGAAATCGCCATTTTATCATTTTTTGTAAGTACTACAACTTGGCCGCTATCTCGTGCAGGGCAGAAGGCGAAGTAAACACGCTCGTAAAACCATTAGAAGTGTTCCCGCCGCGACAAGAGCCAAGAAACCGTCATAACTGTTGCCATTGGGTCTAGAAGGGTCATGTGCGTTAAAGGGCCCCCACGGAGAGTCGCAGTGTGATCAGCCTCGAATCTCTGAAGGGCAAAGGGATACGAAGATCTCGCCAGTTTCCGATCTTCGCAGCAGTTAGGTAAAGGTCACCTCGGCAGTGAACCACCTTTTATCATTTACTGGAGGTGGCTGTGCAGATTCTGGAGCTGTTAGGCGACGATCAACTCGACAGATTAATGTAGCTAGAGGATCAGTTTGCTTATTCGCGAATGTTTGATTGTTCTTACTTATAATAGAGAGGGTTGGATTGTTTTACTTCTGAGCGGCACTTTTTTGCACACCATGGGCTAAATGGCCAGGTCACATGGACCCCGAAGGCTCAGAGAAGGTTGGGGTAGGAGATTCACTGGAACAGCTGTTGGGAGACAGATGGTAGCCTCCCGTCAAGGCCATTCAGTGTGTTCTGTACCGTGCACAAGGTATGTCTCTCCCGCACACGGGGCCACGGCTTAACGTCCCATTCGATGGACGGTAGCCTTTCCAAGTCCATCGGTGTCCCCTACTGACCGAGGGCAGGGCGGTGAGTTTTGTGGAGATAAATCTCAACGCTGACCTGTGAGATAATGGATGTGTGCAATGGGTAATTATTTTGCTAATTACATAACTTACGACATGGTATTTATAATTAAATAAATAAATAAATACCCCCTCAAGCAGCTGCTTTCCACAGAGGTCTGACAGGAGCCTGTCAGTTTATATGCCACAGTAGAAAGTCTGAGAGGATGGCAGGATCTCAGCAGAAAACAACATTGGGTAACTAATATTGTTTTTTTTCCGGTTTTAACTCGCGATTGTGTTTATTTTTCATTGTATGCGTCTCATTCTTTAATGAACTTGTTATAGGTTTGGCAAGAATCCTGGTGACAAGCCGTAAACCTTAGCGGGCAATTATGCATGTAAAAATCTTGTACGCAAATATAATAATCATTATTGTTAAAAAGAAAACAATGGATGAACATGGATCAAAAGACAAAATCGAAATGGATGGTCAAGGATCAAATGACAGAATCGAAATAGATGATCAAGGATCAAATGACAGAATCGAAATGGATGGTCAAGGATCAAATGACAGGATCGAAATGGATGGTCAAGGATCAAATGCCAAAATCGAAATGGATCGTCAAGGATCAAATGCCAGAATCGAAATGGAAGGTCAAGGATCAAATGACAGGATCGAAATGGATGGTCAAGGATCAAATGCCAAAATCGAAATGGATGGTCAAGGATCAAATGACAGAATCGAAATGGATGGTCAAGGATCAAATGACAGGATCGAAATGGATGGTCCAGGATCAAATGCCAAAATCGAAATGGATGGTCAAGGATCAAATGCCAGAATCGAAATGGATGGTCAAGGATCAAATGACAGGATCGAAATGGATGGTCCAGGATCAAATGCCAAAATCGAAATGGATGGTCAAGGATCAAATGACAGAATCGAAATGGATGGTCAAGGATCAAATGACAGGATCGAAATGGATGGTCCAGGATCAAATGCCAAAATCGAAATGGATGGTCAAGGATCAAATGCCAGAATCGAAATGGATGGTCAAGGATCAAATGACAGGATCGAAATGGATGGTCCAGGATCAAATGCCAAAATCGAAATGGATGGTCAAGGATCAAATGCCAGAATCGAAATGGATGGTCAAGGATTAAATGACAGGATCGAAATGGATGGTCAAGGATCAAATGACAGAATCGAAATGGATGGTCAAGGATCAAATGACAGAATCGAAATGGATGGTCAAGGATCAAATGACAGAAACGAAATAGATGGTCAAGTATCAAACTATGGTATCGAAATGGATGGACAAGGATCAAACGACGGGATCAAAATGGATGGACAAGTATCAAACGACGGATTCGAAATGGATGGACAGGGATCAAACGACGGAATCGAAACGGGTAGACTGGGATCAAACGACGGAATCGAAATGGGTGGACACGGATCAAACGACGGAATCGAAATGGGTGGACAAGGATCAAACGACAGAATCGAAATGGGTGGACAAGGATCAAACGACAGAATCGAAATGGGTGGACAAGGATCAAATGCCAGAATCGAATGCAAAATGTGCACTACACCCAAATATCAGGTTCTGTGATGGTTCAATGTAGAAGTGATTGACAGAGTGGTTAGCGTGCTTAACTACTGATCAGAGGAACCTGGATTCGAGCTCAGGTACCTCTAATCAGCTGTATGCTATAACATTCTCATATTAATTAAAACTAAAAGGATTTATTTTCTTTGCAAATTACTTTTCTTTTTAAACAATATAAAACTTTGTGTTTTTTTTTACTTTGACTTATCAACGAAATGTTTTTTAAAACTATTTTTCCTTCTCTAAATTTTGAAAAATTCTTTTATTGTTGGAATTTTTTTGCTCTTTTTCTTTCAAAATATTTTTCCAAAATTTCTACGTATTCTGAGAAAAATGTATGCGATTACATAAAAACTCTATTTTTATTTAGTTTTATTAATTAGAGTGCCACTATTTTTGCAAAATGAAAATTTTTTAATGACACTGAACATTACGAAATAGTTTTAAATACTTTTATATGTAAATTTTATCTCAAATTTAAAATGCATACAAATAATAATATACATTAAAATAATATACATATAAAATATATTTAAAGTACATATTGTGCCTCTCAGATGCCTTGACGGGAGACTTCTCTCGGAACCTTCCTATCTCTGAGCGCATGAGAACTATTTAACCCATGTTGTGTGCGAAAGTGTCCCTCATAGGCCATGATGGGAGATTTCCATCTGTTTCCTAATAGCTGTCCATTAGGTTCCTTACCTATTTCTTAGAGCTTGTGACAGGACCATTTAACACAGCCTTTCTCAACCTTTTTACCATGGAGGAATCCTGTAAATCATTTCAAGTGTCAGGGTACAGTCGCTCAAGAAAGTATCCGAACACTATGGTTGATTGCAGGATTCAGAAAAAATATTTGGCAAAGATTTTTTTTAGAAATTAGTGATCTGGCAACCTTTGTGTCACGTGACACAAAGGTTGCCAGATCACACAAAGGTTGCCCACTCACAGAAATATTGAGCGTGTGTAGTTACCGTTCACAGCAAACTGGAACGGTTGCGGTTACTGTTCACAGCACATTGGATCGTGTGGGCCCACTCACAGAAATATTGAGCGTGTGCAGTTACCGTTCACAGCAAACTGGAGCGTGTGCAGTAACTGCACACGCTCCAGTTTGCTGTGAACGGTAACTGGAGCGTGTACAGTTGCTGTACACGCTCCAGATATTTTTCCTGAATTCTGTAATCACGTGACACGACGGTTGCCAGATCACTAATTTCTAAAAAAACGTTGCCAGATAGTTTTTTCTGAATTCTGCAATCAACTATAGTGTTCGGATACTTTTTTGAGCGACTGTGCTTCTTAGAAGTAAAATAACTGAAACAAAAAGTCGAATCCAATCAGAGGCTTCACTTATGCTCAGTAAATTACATGGACAGAATTTTGCTGTCATAAAGTTCGAACTTGAACTCCATAACCTTTAAGCAACTCGCATCCAATGGAATGCACGGGTTAGTCTATAATTTTCTCCTGGTAAGTTCCCCGAAGTGTAATTACGCTTAATGAGTGTTTAATGTCTAATTAGCTTTGAAGCTCACAGGTGATATCGATGGAACTAATTATTTGCATTTTTGGCATTTCGGTTCATTATAACTAACTTATAGAGATAAAAATGAATAAATGGAGGCTGAAGAAACAGCGCAGAGAGATTGAGAGCGCCATCTGTAGGAAGTGATCACGTGCCAGTGACGTACACGGAGGTCTCTTGATGGGCAATTTATTGAACATGAGGCTAATTACTTGTCACTAGGTGTTCATTAAATATTGTCATCTCCGGTTCAACATACGAAGAAAGATTAGCAAAGATGGGACCACGAAAGAATTGGAAGAGGGAAGACGAAGAATTAAACCGGGAAAGGTCAACAACGAAATCTCAGTCGTTGCTGAAGCAAACAAATGGGTCCCATTTGTTTTTTTTAGGGGCGGGGGTGGTTCAGTCGGTCGCGCCAGGCTCGTAATCTGTAGTTCCCAGGTTCGAGTCCCAGCTGGGTCAGCGTTGAGATTTATCTCCGCAAAATTCCCCGCCCTGCCCACGGTCAGTCGGGGACACCGATGGGCTTGGAAAGGCCGCCGTCCATCGGATGGGACGTTAAGCCGTGGCCCTGTGTGTGGGAGAGCCATACCCTGTGCACGTTAAAGAACACGCTGGATGGCCTTGACGAGAAGCTACCATCTGTCTCCCAACAACTGTTCCAGTGGGTCCCCTCCCCAACCTTCTCTGAGCCTTCGGGGTTCATGTGACCTGGCCATTTAGCCCATGGTGTGCAAAAAAGGGCCGCTCAGAGGTAAAACAACCCAACCCAACTTTTATTACTGTAATTACACTCTTTTGTCTTGCTTTTTATTTAATATTGTATTTACTCTCTTGTTTTGCTATCATTTGGAAAGGCCGCCGTCCGTCGGATGGGACGTTAAGCCGTGGCTCCGTGGGCGGGAGAGCCATATGCTATGCACGTTAAAGAACACTCTGGATGGCCTTGACGGGAGGCTACCATCTATCTCCCAACAGCTGTTCCAGTGGGTCCCCTCCTCCAACCTTCTCTGAGCCTTCGGGGTCCATGTGACCTGGCCATTTAGCCCATGGTGTGCAAAAAAGTGCCGTTCAGAGGAATAACAACCCAACCCAACCTATTATTATTATTCACATAATCGAAATATTCGAAACACAGTCAATGACACAAAAAAGAAACAAAAAAAATCATTGGCTGGCGGTTTGAGTTGATACGCGTTTCAGCCTGAGACCTAAGTATCAACTAGGCATCGTCGTAAGATGTATGTAGTTCCAAGTAGTGCTGTCTTTTGCAGTTCTGAGGATGTTACATCAGAAATCTGCAGCTTCTTGAGATGGTTTGTAAAATTTTTTGAGATGGTGCCAAGGACCCCGATGACAACGGGGACAACAGAAGTGTGTTTAGCCCACAGTCTAGTAGCTTCAATTGCTAAATCTCTATATTTAGTCATTTTTTTTTATTCTTTATCCTCAATTCGGGCATCACCTGGAATTACAATGTCGACTATCCACACTTTTCTATTTCAATTATATCTGGTGTGGGTTGGGTTGTTTTACCTCTGAGTGGCACTTTTTTGCACACCATGGGCTAAATGGCCAGGTCACAAGGACCCCGAAGGCTCAGAGAAGGTTGGGGGAGGGGACCCACTGGAACAGCTGTTGGGAGACAGATGGTAGCCTCCCGTCAAGGCCATCCAGCGTGTTCTTTAACGTTGGGTTGTTTTACCTCTGAGCGGCACTTTTTTGCACACCATGGGCTAAATGGCCAGGTCACATGAGCCCGAAGGCTCAGAGAAGGTTGGGGGAGGGGACCCACTGGAACAGCTGTTGGGAGACAGATGGTAGCCTCCCGTCAAGGCCATCCAGCGTGTTCTTTAACGTTGGGTTGTTTTACCTCTGAGCGGCACTTTTTTGCACACCATGGGCTAAATGGCCAGGTCACATGAGCCCGAAGGCTCAGAGAAGGTTGGGGAAGGGGACCCACTGGAACAGCTGTTGGGAGACAGATGGTAGCCTCCCGTCAAGGCCATCCAGCGTGTTCTTTAACATGCACAGGGTATGGCTCTCCCGCACACGGGACCACGGCTTAACGTCCCATCCGACGGACGGCGGCCTTTCCAAGCCCATCGGTGTCCCTACTGATCGTGGGCAGGGCGGGAGAATTTTTGCGGAGATAAATCTCAACGCTGACCCAGCTGGGACTCGAACCTGGGAACTACAGATTACGAGCCTGGCGCGCTACCGACTGAGCCACCCCCGCCCCACTTCTTGGATGGGGTTCATGATGCATATTCAAAAGCTTTCGAATTTTTCGATCCAATGTTTCTGATTATTTTTTGTCCAGTCAATTATTCCAGCTGGATACCTAATGACTGGAATGGCCCATGTATTTATGGCTTTGATTGTATTCCCACCATTCAATTTGGATTTTAGTATTTTTCGTACTCTTTTGATGTACTCCTTCTGAGCTTCTTAGTTTTTATACTTTCGTGTGCAAGACATTATCTGATTCTAGAATTCCGAGGTATTTGTAATTTTCATTTTCTGACAGTGATTTCATAATATTACCATTTTCCAGTTCTATTCCATCCATGTTCTGGATTTTTCCTTGGCGCATAGATAATATTGCACGTTTTTCTACTCCAAATTTCATTTCTATATCATCCCTAATTATCTGCACTGTATTATTATTATATTTTTGCTGTTATTGTAATTGTGTTTACACACTTTTGTTGTTATTATTACATTTACATTCTTTAGTTTCTTCAAATATCATTACTTCATTTACCTCTTTTGTCCTATTATCATCATTACATTTACACTCCTTTCTTTTGCTCTTATTATTATTGTCATTGCACCCATTTGTTTTGCTACTAGTAATAACATTGCATACAAGCTGTAGCATATAGCTAGGGGTGATGGCTTTTGGGATATGGTGTCCCATCCTCCCATTTCCCGATATTCTAAGATACTGCAAAAAAAAAAGTTGGATTGATTTACCTCCGTTCGATGCAATTGCATTATCGTGCGATTAGTAATGCTATGAACTCTTTTGAAAACTTAACCTTGAAGATTATCCTCAAAAGGTTGCAGCTGAACGGCAACTGAACGAGC
This sequence comes from Ryuthela nishihirai, assembly GCA_038380435.1. NCBI lineage: Eukaryota > Metazoa > Arthropoda > Arachnida > Araneae > Heptathelidae > Ryuthela > Ryuthela nishihirai. The sequence goes on from JAWZYU010000023.1 coordinate 38,742,513, forward strand.
GCTTAAGCTACTACCGTTATCGACTGAGTCAGAACATGCTGTAAGTAGTTCACCCTGCTAACGATAGGAGCAACACCCTCACTAGTGGGAGCGGGGGTGGTTCAGTCGGTATCGCGCCAGGCTCGTAATCTGGTTCGAGTCCCAGCTGGGTCAGCGTTGAGAATTATCTCCGCAAAATTCCCCGCCCTGCCTACGGTCAGGGGACACCGATGGACTTGGAAAGGCCGCCGTCCGTCGGATGGGACGTTAAGCCATGGCCCCGTGTGCGGGAGAGCCATACACTGTGCATATTAAAGAACAAGTTGGATGGCCTTGACGGGAGGCTACCATCTCTCTCCTAACAGCTGTCAGTGGGTCCCCTCCCCCAAACATCTCTGAGCCTTCGAGGTCCGTGTGACCTCTCCATTTAGCCCATGGTGTGTAAAAAAGTGCCGCTCAGAGGTAAAACAACCCAACCCAATGTCCCAACCCAAACCGCTCAGAGGTAAAACAACCCAACCCAATGTCCCATGACCCAACCTCATGTGATGCTTTTCGTAAACAAAAAAAAAAACTGCTTTGAAAGTTAAGGAACTTTAAATGTAGCTCCAAATTCACATAACATGGCGGGGGTTCAATTATTTTGGTAATAGAGAGTACATATGTTTGCATTAACTTAGGTAGCTAATTCAATAAACAGAAATAAATAACGTTGTAAAGCACATTTGAAACAGATTATGTGTTGCGCATGTGCAAAGTTGAGTCATATCAAATGTGTTGCTAAGGCAACGAGTTTCCTCCGTTATCTTTCTAGATTGCATCGGCGGGTCTAGTTCCCTTAAATTATGCGTCGGTACAGTGGCAATCTTAGAATCTAAGCCATGATTCTAAATAATGAATGCAGTTCAAGATCGTTCCAGCCAATTTACCTATCATACACAATCACTTTCCCGTTGGGATTTCAGATTTTATAGGTTTGTGATATTGTCGAAACAGTTGTTTTGCTTTATTTGCTGACTCTGGGGAACAAATAGAATAAGTTGGGTATGAAACGAAAGCTTATTATACGGGTAGTGACGTAGACTCTGTAAAAATCAACTTCTCTAGCTTCTTTCTTTTAAACGAAAAATTCGAAAAATATTTTTGCTTTGCAAAATGCTATCAACAAATAGCAATAAAAATTGCAAGCTGCTGATATTTCTCCGCAACAACATTCCTTTTACACGACACCAAAAAAGTCCTTCTCAGGACTGAAACAGGTACATCACATCTTGGGGGCGGGAGTGGCTCAGTCGGTAGCGCGCCAGGTTCGTAATCTGTAGTTCCCAGGTTCGAGTCCCAGCTGGGTCAGCGTTGAGATTTATCTCCGCAAAATTCCCCGCCCTGCCCACGGTCAGTAGGGTCCACCGATGGGCTTGGAAAGGCCGTCGTCCGTCGGATGGGACGTTAAGCCGTGTCCCCGTGTGCGGGAGAGCCATACCCTGTGCACGTTAAAGAACACGCTGGATGGCCTTGACGGGAGGCTACCATCTGTCTCCCAACAGCTGTTCCAGTGGGTCCCCTCCCCAACCTTATCTGAGCTTTTGGGCCTGTTGAACCAAAGGTCTCTGAGCCTTTGTGACCTGGGCATTTAGTCCATGGTGTGCAAAAAAAAGTGCCGCTCAGAGGTAAAACAACCCAAAAAAACTATCCAACCTTGAAAACATCCTTCACGATAAAATCAAGGCAGATGGACTGAAAAGGCCTAACAGCTGATATTATGTATATTTTGTGGATGATAAGAAAAATCCATTACCCCCCAGATGGACTTGGAAAGACCGCCGTCCGTCGGATGGGATATTAGGCCCTGAGATATGTGTATGAGAGGCACACCCTGCGCACGTTAAAAATCATACTGGACAGCACTGATGGTAGACTAAGAATTGTTGAATTGAGTTGCTTTACCTCTGAGGGGCAGTTTTCTGTTCGCACTATGCTAAATGGCCAGGTCACAAGGACCCTAAGGGCTCAGGGAAGGGAACCCATTGAACAGCTGATGGTAGCCTGTCGCCAAAATCATCCAGCGTGTTCTTTAACATGCATCACTCCCATTTAACACCTATCCGGTGCGTTCCCTTACCCCAACTTTCTCTGAGCCTTTGACCCTTGTGACCTGGCCATTTGGCTCATTTTGTGCAGCAAAAAAGTGCCGCTCAGAAATAAAACACACCAACATAGTAAATTTTTAAAATCTTTATCAAAATGTTCAGTATAACGAAATTTTCTCCGACATCGGCTAATTTGCTATGTATCTCTATGTATCATCATCATCCTCTTTGGGGCGGAGGTGGCTCAGTCATTAGGGCGCCAGGCTCGTAATCTGCAGATCTCAGGTTCGAGTCCCAGCTGGGTCAGCATTGAGATTTATCTCCGCAAAATTCCCCGCCCTGCCCACGGTCAGTAGGGGACACCGATGGACTTGAAAAGACCGCCGTCCATCGTATGGGGCGTTAAGCCGTGGCCCCGTGTACGGGAGAGCCATACCCTGTGCACGTTAAAGAACACGCTGGATGGCCTTGACGGGAGGCTACCATCTGTTTCCCAACAGCTGTTCCAGTGGGTCACCTCCCCAAACCTTCTCTGAGCCATTGGGGTCCTTGTGACCTGGCCATTTAGCCCCTGGTGTGGAAAAAAGTGCCGCTCAGAGGTAAAACAACCCAACCCATATTGGCTGCTAATAACGTAACTAAAGTAATTAACGAACTTAAAACAATGGTAATGAACAAATGTAAAATAAATTTAACGAATGGTAAGATAAAACGCATCGATTGGAGTTGCTTTAAAAGAACTTTTCGCAACAATACAATCAGAATGACGCAGATCTCCAAGTTTGAAAGGGGCGGGGGTGGCTCAGTCGGTAGCGCGCCAGGCTCGTAATCTGTAGTTCCCAGTTTCGAGTCCCAGCTGGGTCAGCGTTGAGATTTATCTCCGCAAAAATTCCCCCGCCCTGCCCACGATCAGTAGGGACACCGATGGGCTTGGAAAGGCCGCCGTCCGTCGGATGGGACGTTAAGCCGTGGCCCCGTATGCGGGAGAGCCATACCCTGTGCACATTCAAGAACACGCTGGATGGCCTTGACTGGAGGCTACCATCTGTCTCCCAACAGCTGTTCCAGTGGGTCCCCTCCCCCAACCTTCTCTGAGCCTTCGGGGTTCATGTGACCTGGCCATTTAGCCCACGGTGTGCAAAAAAGTGCCGCTCAGAGGTCAAAACAACGCAACCCACTTTAAAGCATTATTCCGGGACGTGAAGTGATATCAATGCCACGCAGTGAGATCAGGAAAATGAGTGCCGGGCGATATAGCACGTGATTTATAGCGTTGCGATTGATTCGATATTTCACAGCGTATTAATTATTGCAGCGATGACACATGCTAAAATGGTTTCACTCCGCATATATTGTACTAATTCTTTAATAATTTTCTTTTCAAAGATTTTATTATACTGGTCATATTTTTTTGTTTGGGGGTAAATTTTTATTTCGTTAAATCGATATTTTCGTTATACTGGTATTCGTTATAACGAAACATTTATACATAGAGCCAAGCCAACAGATTCTCTCTCTGCATTAGATGCTGCTCAAAGGAGGTTTCCGACTCTTTTGCCTAATCTCATCATTACTTACAAAATCCAACCACCACTAAATTGCACCATCTGGTTGTGCCGCCGTAACCCATGGCTGCACGAGGATGATGATGATGATGGATTGTTTTACCTCTGAGCGGCACTTTTTGCACACCATGGGCTAAATGGCCAGGCCACAAGGACCCCGAAGGCTCAGAGAAGGTTGGGGGAGGGGACCCACTGGAACAGCTGTTGGGAGACAGATGGTAGCCTCCCGTCAAGGCCATCCAGCGTGTTCTTTAACGTGCACAGGGTATGGCTCTCCCGCACACGAGACCACTGCTTAACGTCCCATCCGACGGACGGCGGCCTTTCCAAGCCCATCGGTGTCCCCTACTGACCGTGGGCAGGGCGGGGAATTTTGCGGAGATAAATCTCAACGCTGACCCAGCTGGGACTCGAACCTGGGAACTACAGATTACGAGCCTGACGCGCTACCGACTGAGCCACCCCCGCCCTGGGGGCAGAGGATCTACTGGAACAGCTGTTGGGAAACAGATGGTAGCCTCCCGTCAAGGCCATCCAGAGTGTTCTTTAAAGTGCACAGGGTATGGCTCTCCCGCACACGGAGCCACGGCTTAACGTCCCATCCGACGGACGGCGGCCTTTCCAAGCCCATCGGTGTCCTCTACTGACCGTGGGCAAGGCGGGGAGTTTTACGGTGACAAATCTCAACGCTGACCCAGCTGGGACTCGAACCTGGGAACTGCAGATTACTAGCCTGGCGCCCTAATGACTGAGCTACCCCCGCCCCAAAGAGGATGATGATGATGATACATAGAGATACATAGTAAATTGGACGATGTCGGAGAAAAGGTTCGTTATACTGAACATTTTGTTATTCTGGTGTTAACTAAATCGATATTACACTGCACTTATGTACAGTAACTCAAAAAATATCCGAACACTATGGTTGATTACAGAATTCAGAAAATATATCTGGCAACGATTTTTTTTTAGAAATCAGTAATCTGGAAACCTTCGTTAAATTATTAGAAATTAGTGATCTGGAAACCTTCATGTACACGAAGGTTTCCATATCATTAATTTCTAAAAAAAAAGTCGTTGCCAGATATTTTTTCTGAAATCTGTAATCAATCATAGTGTTCGGATATTCTTTTGAGTGACTGTACACATGCATAACAATGCATCGTCATTCCAAATTTCAAAACATTTAATTGTCGGCTTTTTGGGTTCTTCCATAAAATGCATATTACGCTTAACTTTCTGGAACACGAGTGTATAAAATACTTTGTTGATTTAGGAAAGGAAGAAAGAAAGTGAAATTTGTTGTCCAGTGACATCAACAGAGTGCTCGCATTATAATTTAAATGGGGCGGGGGTATCTCAGTCGGTAGCGCGCCAGGCTCGTAATCTGTAGTTCCCAGGTTCGAGTCCCAGCTGGGTCAGCGTTGAGATTTATCTCCGCAAAATTCCCCGCCCTGCCCACGGTCAGTAGGGGACACCGATGGGCTTGGAAAGGCCGCCGTCCGTCGGATGGGACGTTAAGCCGTGGCTCCGTGTGCGGGAGAGACATACCCTGTGCACGTTAAAGAACACCCTGGATGGCCTTGACGGGAGGCTACCATCTGTCTCCTAACAGCTGTTCCAGTGTTCCCTCTCCCAACCTCTTCTCTGAGCCTTCGGGGTCCATGTGACTTGCCATTTAGCCCATGGTGTGCAAAAAAGTGCCGCTCAGAGGTAAAACAACCCAACCTTATAATTTAAATGTAACAAGAAGAACCCATATCGCCCATGGCGAATATAGGAAGAACGTTTTCCCACGGAATGATGGTTTTCCTTTACCTAATTTCATTTACGGACTTCTGCATTCTTTAAAAGTTTTTTGATTTGAACTAATGGATGATTGGGAAAATGAAAATGGCAACATTTTATTAGTACTTATTGAGTACAATCGCTCAAAAAAGCATCCGAACACTATGGTTGATTGCAGAATTCAGAAAAAAATATATCTGGCAACTTTTTTTAGAAATTAGTGATCTGTCAACCGTGTCACGTGACAGGTTGCCAGATCACTAATATAACTCAGACACAAATCACATAAAATAACTTTAACAACAGCAGTAATCAACAACACAAATACAGTATATACACTAGTTAATAATTCTGAAAAAAATTATCGCCAACACGACGAGAATCGAACCCGCAACTCTCTAATTCATGCCAGAGCACACTACGTTGCGCTCTGGCATGAATTTAATTTTTTAATACATATGATGTAATTATAAAGTCCATAATATCAAAATACACTCACATGACCACTTTATTAAGTAATCATATGTTATGTCGATAGTAACTCAGTAACTTCTTTGGGCGGGGCGCGCAGTCGGTAGCGCGCCAGGCTCGTAATCTGCAGTTCCCAGGTTCTAGTCCCAGCTGGGTCAGGGTTGAGATTTATCTCCGCAAAACTCCCCGCCCTGCCCACGGTTAATAAGGGGACACCGATGGGCTTGGAAATGCCACCGTCGATCGAATGGAACGTTAAGCCGTGGCCCCTGTACATTAAAGAACACGCAGCATGACTTTCACGGGAGGCTGCCATTTGTCTTCCAACAGTGTTACAGTGGATCCTCTCCCCCAACCTTCTCTGAGCCTTCAGGGTGCATGTGACCTGGTCATTTAGCCCATTGTGTGCAAAAAAGTGCCGCTCAGAGGTAAAATATCCGAACCCCAAATCTCCCGTCAAAGCCATCCAGTGTGTTCTTTAGCATGCAGAAGTATGGCCCTGGTCAAGAGACTGATAGTTAAACATTGCCTTTGCTGCTTTTTCAATATTAGATACTTCCCTTAATGAAAATCTTCCTATTTTGTGCACAAGTATATTTTTTTATTTTGGTTTCCTACATTTTTGAAAAAGTATATCGAGGAAAAAGATATTTAAAAAAGAATTCAAACTAAAAAACAAACGCAGTCTTGTTTATCCCAAGGCTACCAAGAAATGCAAGGTATCAGATTTTTAAACAGGAATTTATGAGCGAGACTTTTCTGTCTTGGAAGTAAACTTGGTTGCTATTCTTTAGGTGTATAATGATTGTCTTTTTTTTTGCTAGAATTCGCAAAAAAAAAATGCAATCCTTTGTATAATCTAATTGCATGTGAGATAACCGACAGATTTGCTTACTTAAGGTGAAAGTTTTCACGCATTAGCGACGCGAAAATAAAAGAGGGAATTTTGGTTGGTCCTCAGATTCGACAGTTATTTCAAGATCCCGAGTTCCAATTAAACTACAAAGAAAAGAAAGCATGTGAAACATTTAGAAATGTTTCCCACAACTCTTTAGGCAGGGGCGGGGGTGGCTCAGTCGGTAGCGCGCTAGGCTCGTAATTTTCAGTTCCCAGGTTCGAGTCTCAGCTGGGTCAGCGTTGAGATTTATCTCCGCAAAATTCCCCGCCCTGCTCACGGTCAGTAGAGGACACCGATGGGTTTGGAAAGGCCGCCGTCCATCGGATGGGACGTTAGGCCGTGGCCCCGTGTGCGGGAGAGCCATACCCTGTGCACGTTAAAGAACACGCTGGATGGCCTTGACGGGAGGCTACCATCTGTCTCCCAACAGCTATTCCAGTGGGTCCCCTCCCCCAACCTTCTCTGAGCCTTCTGGGTCCATGTGACCTGGTCACTAGCATGGTGTGCAAAAAAGTGCCGCTCAGAGGTAAAACAACCGAACCCAAATCTCCCGTCAAAGCCATCCAGTGTGTTCTTTAGCATGCAGAAGTATGGCCCTGGTCAAGAGACTGATAGTTAAACATTGCCTTTGCTGCTTTTTCAATATTAGATACTTCTCTTAATGAAAATCTTCCTATTTTGTGTACAAGTATAATTTTTAATTTTGGTTTCCTACATTTTTGAAAAAGTATATCGAGGAAAAAGAAATTTAAAAAAGAATTCAAACTAAAAAACAAACGCAGTCTTGTTTATCCCAAGGCTACCAAGAAATGCAAGATATCAGTTTTTTAAACAGGAATTTATGAGCGAGACTTTTCTGTCTTGGAAGTAAACTTGGTTGCTATTCTTTAGGTGTATAATGATTGTCTTTTTTTTTGCTAGAATTCGCAAAAAAAAATGCAATCCTTTGTATAATCTAATTGCATGTGAGATAACCGACAGATTTGCTTACTTAAGGTGAAAGTTTTCACGCATTAGCGACGCGAAAATAAAAGAGGGAATTTTGGTTGGTCCTCAGATTCGACAGTTATTTCAAGATCCCGAGTTCCAATTAAACTACAAAGAAAAGAAAGCATGTGAAACATTTAGAAATGTTTCCCACAACTCTTTAGGCAGGGGCGGGGGTGGCTCAGTCGGTAGCGCGCTAGGCTCGTAATTTTCAGTTCCCAGGTTCGAGTCTCAGCTGGGTCAGCGTTGAGATTTATCTCCGCAAAATTCCCCGCCCTGCTCACGGTCAGTAGAGGACACCGATGGGTTTGGAAAGGCCGCCGTCCGTCGGATGGGACGTTAAGCCTTGAGAGAGCACAGTTGCCTTGGCCCCGTGTGCGGGAGAGCCATACCCTGTGCACGATAAGGAAGATGCTGGATGGCCTTGACGGGAGGCTGCCATTTGTCTTCCACCAGTGGATCCCCTCCCCCAACCTTCTCTGAGCCTTCAGGGTGCATGTGACCTGGTCATTTAGCCCATTGTGTGCAAAAAAGTGCCGCTCTGAGGTAAAACAACCGAACCCCAAATATCCTGTCAAAGCCATCCAGTGTGTTCTTTAGCATGCAGAAGTATGGCTGTGGTCAAGAGACTGATAGTTAAACATTGCCTTTGCTGCTTTTTCAGTATTAGACACTTCCCTTAATGAAAATCTTCCTATTTTGTGTACAAGTATATTTTTTTATTTTGGTTCCCTACATTTTTGAAAAAGTATATCGAGGAAAAAGAAATTTAAAAAAGAATTCAAACTAAAAAACAAACGCAGTCTTGTTTATCCCAAGGCTACCAAGAAATGCAAGGTATCAGATTTTTAAACAGGAATTTATGAGCTAGACTTTTCTGTCTTGGAAGTAAGCTTGGTTGCCATTCTTTAGGTGTATAATGATTGTCTTTTTTTTGCTGGAATTCGGAAAAAAAAAACTGCAATCCTTTGTATAATCTAATTGCATATGAGATAACCGACAGATTAGCTTACTTAAAGTGAAACTTTTCGCGCAATAGCGACGCGAAAGTGAAAGAGGGAATTTTGGTTGGTCCTCAGATCCGACAGTTGTTGACTCATTAACATCTGAAATTTAATAGCAACGATAGGAAAAGTTGCATCTCCTTGAGTATAGACGGCGCTGTGTCAGCCACGTCTCAGTGAAGAATTGTAAGGTCTTATTCTGAAATATTTCATTGTCCGAGGCGTGGTGCAATGGTAGCGCGATCTGGCATGAATCTGGAGAGTTGCGGGTTCGATTCCAGCCGTGTCGGCGATGTATTCTTTTTCAGAATATTTTAACTAATGTTTGAAGTCTATCTCTACAGGTAATCTGTGTATTTACTATGCAGAGTATATACACATTCTTAAACATTGGAAGGGGGCGGGGGTGCCAGGGTCGTAAATCTGTAGTTCCCAGGTTCGAGTCCCAGCTGGGTCAACGTTGAGATTTATCTCCGCAAAATTTCCCGCCCTGCCCACGGTCAGTAGGGGACACCGATGGTCTTGGAAAGGCCGCCGTCCGTCGGATGGGACGTTAAGCCGTGGCCCCGTGCGCGGGAGAGGCATACCCTGTGCACGTTAAAGAACACGCTGGATGGCCTTGACGGGAGGCTACCATCTGTCTCCCAACAGCTATTCCAGTGGGTCCCCTCCCCCAACCTTCTCTGAGCCTTCGGGGTCCATGTGACCTGGCCATTTAGCCCATGGTGTGCAAAAAAGTGCCGCTCATAGGTAAAACAACCCAACCCAACTAAGAAACTCACAAGAAAAGTACAAAGAAGCAAAAAATTTATTCTGATTAATAATATTTTTTAACATTTTTTTAACATCCCCTCCCACTGCTTTTGCTTATCATTTAATTATTTTAGTAGTAATTCTATATCCTCTAGTTCCATAATGTAAGTTTTTAGCCATTCTAAACTAACTTTTACATTTTTTTTCATTCTTTTATTTATGGCAATTAATTATAGATTCTCGATCCATAAAACAAAACATGTCTATGTGAAATTTCCTTTTTAGCCTGTGGAATAAATAATTTACACTCTCCGTTTTAAAGATTACATGTCCTTTTTCTTTAAAGTATTAGGTTTTCTAAGTGCTAGATGCATTAGTCAATATATACAGCTTTCTTAATTACCTTTTTTTATATAAATTTTTTCGACTAATTGGTTTCTTCTGTCTTTGTTATAATAAGTCATTATATTCAAGGTCTTCCTTTGCAAAACTTCAATACACTGATGTTAAATAGATTCTTCCCCAATCAATTAAACCATATTTTATAGCATACTGAATCCATGCATAGTATAACTTCAGCATAAATGCATTTGACACTATCTTTCCTGCATAATATAATTTATATAAATAGTATCTTACTTTTTTGATTAGCATATGGATATGTGTCTTGCACTTTAAATTTGAATCTACATGCGCTCTAAGGTGTTTGATCGTTGTGATTTTCTCAATGGCTTTATATGAACATGATCTGTCTTTATTACACATATTACTATGTATGTATAAGTTAGAGGGTTGGGTTGTTTTACCTCTGAGTGGCACTTTTTTGCATACAATGGGCTAAATGGCCAGGTCACAAAGACCCCGAAGGCTCAGAGAAGGTTGGGGGAGGGGACCCACTGGAACAGCTGTTGGGAGACAGATGGTAGCCTCCCGTTAAAGGCCATATCAGCGTGTTCTTTAACGTGCACAGGGTATGGCTCTTCCGCACACGGGGCCACGGCTTAACGTCCCATCCGACGGACGGCGGCCTTTCCAAGCCCATCGGTGTCCCCTACTGACCGTGGGCAAGGCGGGGAATTTTTGCGGAGATAAATCTCAACGCTGACCCAGCTGGGACTCGAACCTGAAAACTGCAGATTACGAGCCTGGCGCGCTACCGACTGAGCCACCCCCGCCCTGTATAAGTTAGAGGAAAAATAATCTATCTTTTGCTAATGAAAAATACATAAATTTGATTTTCTCAATATTTAAACTTAATAGGTTATTGTTGACCTTGTTATTAAATCGACATCATGAGTGATGTCAAGATACAGTTCCCTACTATTTTAATTTTTGAAAACAGTTGTGCATCATCAGCAAATGTCACAACACTCCTTTTAAATTCAAGTTAAAAAATCATTAAAATAAATTAAAAATAAAATAGGTCCAAGTATTGAGTCTTGTGGTACACCATTAGTGATCAATTTAATTGTACTTTTGCTGCCGTTGATCTGGACAAATTGCATCCTATTTTTTAAATATGATTTGAACCATTAAAAAACGACATCCCTAAATCCTATGGTAAATAATTTCTTTTAGAGTATATTGTGATTAACTGTGTCAAATGTTTTGGCTATGTTTAAGAATATAGTTCCAGTTTTTTGTGAGTTATCAATTGCACTCAAAATTATTAATATAAGCATCTTTTTAAATAATTTTAATAATATTAATATATGTTATTAAATTAAAATTTAAATTTAATATAGCAATTAATTAATTTTAATATAGCATCTTCAGTATTACATCCTTCTCTGAATCCAAATTATGAACTGCTAAAATAATTTTGTTGAAGTATCCTAAAATTCTCCTCTTCATAATTTTTTCTATAACATTCTCCTTTTCATAATTTTTTCTATAACTTTAGATAAACCAGTCAAAATTGATATTAACCTGTGGTTCTTCATGTCATCTTTATTTCCTTTTTTATAAACAGGAGTAATCCCAGCAATTTTTAAACTATTCAAGAATATACCATTTTTGAAAGACAAATTATTTAAATCTGCTAACCGAGTGGTTAGCACGCTTGACTAGTGCTACTGATCTAAGGGACCTGGGTTCGAGACCGGGTAAGGCATGGATGTATGTGTTGTTTTTCTACTGAGGTCCTGACATCCTCACAGACCTTTTACTATGGCATATAAACTGACAGATCTCTGTGGCAAGCAGCTGCATGAGGGGGTATTTATTTTTTAAATATTCAGCATGATATTTAGCAATAATTTTTAGTACCTTCGGTCCAATATTATCGTATCCTTCAGATTTATTATTATTTAATGAGTAGGGTTCGAGCCCCGGGTAAGGCATGGATGTGTGTGTTGTTTTTCTGCTGAGGGCCTGCCATCCTCACAGACCTTCTACTATGGCATATAAACTGACAGGCTCCTGTCAAGACCTCTGTGGCAAGCAGCTGCTTGAGGGGGTATTTATTTTATTATTATTATATAATATTCATCACTTCCTTAGAATTCGTTGGTTCCAAAAAAATTTGAGTTCGGAGAGTCCTCCAATCTGTTTACATAAAATGGTTTTTCAACAGTACCAGTCCTACCTAAATTAATGTTTACAAAATAATTATTAAAATTTTCGGGCAAAATGTTTTAGTCACAGTTCTTGGGTAAATTTAATCTCTTTTTAGGAGTATTCAATATTTTATTTAAACATTGCCATTTCTATCTAGAATTTCCCTCACATTTATCAAATTCACTTTGATAATAATTTTTTTAACTATTTCAAATTGTTCTACTGTAAAATTTCTAATAATTGTATATTGATCCCAATAATCTGTAACATAGGATATTTTCTGTTTTCGATAAAACTTATCTCTTAACTTAAAAAGGTTAATCAATTTATTCGTTATTAAAGGATTTTTATTTTTATACCTTTTAGTTTTATTACCATATCTTGCTGCTTTCCATTGCTACTTGGATTAACAACTATTTAACTGTTATCAACAGTTAATCATTTAATTAACAAAATCATGATATGAATGATTAATAAAAATCATCATATGCACTGTCTAACTCCGCAGAGTTGTTAAAATTAGTATTTAGAGCATTGTTCCAAATTATCCAGTTGAGTCTGAAGACCCAATACTTGATTACCAAGAGCCTTATTTTCAGTAATTAAAGTATTCAAAAATATTCTCCGTTAGATGGCGCAATTAAAGTTATGCAGCAATTTAGAAAATGCGAATTGTAATATTTCATCAGTGCGTATTCCCCAAAATAATTTTAATTTATCTGTAAAAACTAACAATTATCTCTTTAAAAAAATTAGGTTTTAGCACTCAACCTGGGGGAAATTCATAGTTGCCGTGACCTTCACATTCTCCACCAAAATTTCTAGCATAAAGACATGGTTTGCAATATTCGGTTAAAATTAAAACATTTTCGACTGCTAGAGGGCGCAATTCACAGTTCTGGGAATTTCAGAAGCTGATAAACGTAATATATGTCAGTAAGGCCGCCACAGACTTTCAGTTTGGCCTTCAGGTCTACCTGAACAGTCCACGTTTGATCCGGTTTACCGTCTATGTGTGTAAAAGTGAGATGGACTATAAAGACCAAAAAAATCGACCTGAAAAACTTTCGGAATGGCAGAAGGCAACCTGACCGGAAGTGTCAGTTGACGTTTGTTGCGCTGCAAGAAGGCCAATCCTCAGTCTGCTCAAAGTTTTCTTAGCGTTAACATCGGTTTTGGGTGCTGTTGCCTATATTCAGTGGTTTGTGATTTCGTAAAGATGAACCAGTTTAGGAAAGATTTCATGTTGGAATTTATTCAACAATAGTTCAATAAATTCCAACACGAAATCATTGTACAAAATGAAATGATGAATAATAAACATGAAAAATTATTGCAGAAATGTCTTTGGTAGAGGTATTCCTCTGGCTTGTGAGAATGGGTGTTTATGGACGTAATAGAATTGAAAAAAAAAATGAATCTTACGACGTGCTGGTTACAAAGATGAAGGAAGTGGATCTTGCTGTCAATCGGGATACTATCAACAAAAATATAAATAATCTGCAAAGCCTCTTTCCGAAAAGAGCAGAAGAAAGTTGGGAAATCTAAGGTGTCTGGAAAATCTAAGGTGTCTTAAGAAATTAATGATCTGGCAACCTTCGTGTCACGTGACACAAAGGTTGCCAGATCACTAATTTCTAAAAAAAAAAGGTTGCCAGATATTTTTCTGAATTCTGTAGTCAACCATAGTGTTTGGATACTTTTTTGAGCGACTGTAGTTATATATAAATGCGTGGCGGCAAAAACTTGGCAATGTTTTGTAAAAGAAAAATCGGTTCGAATATAAAAGTTCACATTTAAAGATCATTTATGAGAATGATAACTCCGGGGTTCAAGAGTTGGAGCTTCGTATTTTAACTTTCACATAAAAAATCCTGTAGCGAATACTCAATATTAAAATTCTCTAGTCTTATCACGACGTCAAGTCACTCCTTAATTAATAATTAAATTACTCATTTAGTTTATCGAAAATCAAAATCCTCTTTCCAGCTTAAGCTTAAGTTATATTTTTCGGAGAGGTGTCTCTGAAGCTATAAACATTTCAGTTATTTTTATTGCTATCCCATTTATTATTGCTCAGATAATCAGTTATTGAAAAATTCATATGTTGCTGATACTTGAATATAGAAGAAAAGCTTTCAGCTAACGCTTCAGCTGCGTCACTCAAAATAATCCCATTCTCAAGTTCCAGATAAGACCAAATAGTTTTGAAGCTATGGCCGAGTGGTTAGCGCGCTTGGCTACTGATCTAAGGGACCTGGGTTCGAGCCCCAGGTAAGGCATGGATGTATGTGTCGTTTTTCTGCTGAGGTCCTGCCATCCTCTCAGACCTTCTACTCTGGCATATAAACTGACAGGCTCCTGCCAGACCTCTGTGGCAAGCAGCTGCTTGAGGAGGTATTTATTTATTATTTTAAATCTTTGTAGACTCGTCTCAAATGCGAACCTCGCCTCGCTGTTTGGCTTCACGTGTCACGAACGGGTTAGCCTAACTGAGAAAACGTAACCGACCAGACCATAACCAAGAATCTGCGCGCGCTTTCCAGAACTACTCCGTTTTAAGGTAAGATATTTATTGTGTTGCTAACAAGTTGAAATGCTCTCTCTTTCAAGAGACGTTGGACTATCCTATATAGATCTTTGGATGCGTTTAAAGATTACTATTTAACGAATTTAGAGCTTAAAGTTCGGCGACTGTTAAATGGATTTGTTTTATTAGTTCGAAGTACGTGGCTTTCAAAGTTCGTCCATAATGACTAACAGGCATTGCTGATCGATTTTGGCTTCAGTCAAAATATTCCCTAAGAGGGAAAAGTTATCGTTGAACACGTGCACATTGCGTTTATTGACAGCTGCTGCAATTTTATGATGAATGGCTTTAAGACACTGCGGTAATCACATGTTCAGCAACAAGCACTTGGGTTACCATCAAGAAGTACTGAAGCTTAAACTGGAAAGAGGATTTTGATTTTACGATAAACTAAATGAGTAAGGATTAATTTTCAACACCATTTCAATGTTAGTAGTTCTTAAGTTTCTTACAGCAAAATTTCAGACAAGCGTTAAAGACTTGAATGTTATATGCTGTTATGCCCCCACTGAGGATGC
Organism: Ryuthela nishihirai; assembly: GCA_038380435.1. Classification (NCBI taxonomy): domain Eukaryota; kingdom Metazoa; phylum Arthropoda; class Arachnida; order Araneae; family Heptathelidae; genus Ryuthela; species Ryuthela nishihirai. Next base: position 38,757,712 of record JAWZYU010000023.1, read on the forward strand.
CGATGAGGATGAGAAGGATAGGTTTTACGGACAACTTCAGGATATTTTGAATTCTGTCAAGACAGGAGATATTACCTTGGTTCTTGGTGACTTCAATGCCAAAGTTGGTACTGACTCTGACCTTTGGGGAAGAGTAATAGGCCCTTTTGGTATTGGTAGCTGCAATGGCAATGGGCAACGTCTCCTACAGGTAAGTAAACTCAATGGATTCAGAATAAATAAAAATAAAATAAACACCCCCTCAAGCAGCTGCTTGCCACAGAGGTCTGACAGGAGCCCATCAGTTTACATGCCACAGTAGAAGATCTGAGAGGATGGCAGGACCTCAGCAGAAAACAACACGAACATCCATGCCTTACCCGGGGCTCGAACCCAGGTCCTTTAGGTCAGTAGCCAAGCGCGCTAACCACTCGGCCATGGGACGGCTGGATTCAGAATAACTAACACTTATTACAAACACCGCGATATAAATAAGTACATACGGGTTTCACCCGATGGGCTGCATAAGAATATGATTGATTATATATTAATTAACAGCAAATGGGCTAGTTCTGTTAGGAATACCAGGTCATATAGGGGAGCTGAAATTGGATCTGACAATTACCTTGTTAAAAGTGTCTTGCAACTGGAACTTAAAAAGTGTTGTGCTAGGGTTAAAAAATTTACTTTTAATACTGAAGCTTTGAAAGACCCAGTTATAGCTAAAGCTTAACATGAAAGGTTACTTAGTCATTATGACAGTCATGGTTTGCTTACTACTGAAGTTGAGGAAGAATGGGCCATTTTAAACAGGCTTTTTTGGAAACTAACAGTACTCTTTTAGGAAAAAAGGAGCAGAGGAGGCAGAATTATTTAAGTGATAAGGCACTTGAGCTTATTTCAGAAAGAAGGAACTGCAGGAATGTCCTTAATCAGTACCCTACTAGTCCTAATAGAAAGGATTACAGAGAGCTTAATAAACGTGTAAAGGATCAGTTAGCTGCTGATAAGAATCTTTGGCTTGATGGTTTGGCTGACAAAGCTGAGGAAGCAGTTAGGCAGCACAACAGCAGAGAGCTGTACCAGATAGTTAATGTTTTGTGTGGTAGAAAACGGACAGGCTTACAAGGATTGAAGGATAAACAAGGTAAGGTTAGAGAAGGGGAGGATTCTGTCATGGCTAGGTGGGCTGAGCATTTCAGTGATGTTCTAAACAATGTAGTTAGTTCCACTCCCATTGTTTGTAATGATGATAGATGCATTGGTATCTTTAATGTTGGCCCTATAACACAATCTGAAGTTATTTTGGCTATTTCTAAACTTAAACTTCGTAAATCCCCAGGGGTAGATGAAATTACTACAGAAATGCTCAGAGCTGGGAATGTTTCGGTTACCACTTGGATGACTGAAATTTTGAATAATATTTATGATTAAGGCATGGTTCCTAAAGATTCTACCAGAGCTATTATTATCCCTATTTTCAAAAAAGGTGATGGCAGTTCTTGTGATAACTATAGGGGTATCAGACTACTCTTTGGCCTTAAATGGTCTGGAGATACTAAAATTTCTGATTTAGATTATGCTGATGATTTCGCTCTTTTGGCAAATGATGTTGATGAGATGAACTCTTTCATTCGAGCTGTTGATGAGACTGGTAGTAGAGTAGGTTTGGTTATAAACAGAGAGAAAACTAAAGTGATGAAAATTGGTCAGGCAGGCTGTGATTCAGTTAATCTGAGTGGTTGCAGTCTTGAGCAGGTGTCACAGTTTAATTATCTTGGGAGCTATGTAACAGATAATGGTGATGTACGGCATGAGATTAACAGACGAATAGGGATTGCTGCTGGGACTTTTAGGAATCTATGGAGAGTGTGGAGAAATAGGCGTATATACCTAAAGACTAAAATTAGACGGTATAATAGTTTGTATCTTTCTAGGGTTAGTTATGGCAGTGAAACTTGGACACTTTGCAAACAAGATAACAGGAAACTAGATGCTTTTGATTCCAGATGCTTACGCAGTATCTTGGGCATTAGGTGGTTCAACTTTGTAACTAATGATGAGGTTAGGCAAAGGAGTTTGCTACCTCCTTTAAGCAGCATATTGTGCAGAGAGAGACTCCGTTGGTTTGGTCATGTTGCCCGTATGGATAATTATAGATTGGCGAATAGGGTTATGAACATTGTGCCTAGAGGCCTCAGAAGGAGGGGGAGACCTAGGATGCGGTGGGCAGACAATGTAAAACAGGACCTTGTTAGAATTGGTGTGCAGTGGCCGGATGCAGCAGATGTAGCCCAGGACAGATATGCTTGGAGAATTAAACTGCATGGTCTGGTTTGACCTCCGTAGCCCATGGCTGCTTGAGGATGATGATGATGATGAGTTCTTTCAAATATTCTCAGAAAAATTGTTCATGAGAAATTTCATCTTAAACTCAAAATTGTGAACATTTTAATAGCTGTTATATAAGGCTCAGAAGAGTGTTTTTGGGATTAATTGTTTAATGTAAGGGCCAAGATTTCACGCGCCCCTAGGACACGAAGTGGTAGTGAACCCTTATGAAGAGTACTTCTTTCAATTTCATCTGAATATCTGATTCTCTTTCTTTTACAACCACGAAGAAAGGAAATAATGCAATCGAAAAAACACGTGTGGCATACGCCACAAACCTCAATATACATCAGAGCTTGAACAGAATAACTGTGTTTACTAACGACTGCACAGAAATGGCTGTTATTGAAGGCAAACTTGCACTTGTACGAGTCTCCCGTAGTGTTGTCAATTGCAATATTTAGTGTGCTGCGAGTACCAACGGCGGAAAATAGTGTGCCGGGAGTATTCACAGCTAAAAATAGTGTGCCGGAAGTATTCAGGATGAAAATTAGTGTGCTGGGAGTGTTCACTGTTAAAAATAGTGTGCCGGAAGTATTCACGACGGAAAAAATTATTTATTCACTGCAAAAAAAAGTAGTGTGCTGGGAGTATTCTCTGCTAAAAATAGTGAATCAGGATGTTCACTGCGAAAATAATGTGCCGGGAGTATTCACGGTGGAAAAATAGTGTTCCTGGAAAAAAATATTTATTCGCTGCTAAAAATAGTGTATCGGGAATATTCACTGCGAAAAATAGTGTGCCGGGAGTATTCACGGCGAAAAAATAGTGTTCCTGGAAAAAATTATTTATTCAGTGCGAAAAATAGTGTATCGGGAATATTCACTGCAAAAAAAATAGTGTGCTGGGAGTATTCACTGCTAAAAATATGTATCGGGAATATTCACTGCGAAAAATAGTGTGCCGGGAGTATTCACGGCGAAAAAATTGTGTTCCTGGAAAAAATTATTTATTCAGTGCGAAAAATAGTGTATCGGAATATTCACTGCAAAAAATAGTGTGCTGGAGTATTCACTGCTAAAAATATGTATCGGGAATGTTCACTGCAAAAAAATAGTGTGCTGGGAGTATTCACTGCTAAAAATATGTATCGGGAATGTTCACTGCTAAAAATATGTATCGGGAATGTTCACTGCTAAAAATAGTGTTGCCGGGAGTATTCATGTCGGAAAATTAGTGTGTCGTGGAAAAAAAAAGTTTGAGAATCAGTGTTATATAATATAACAAATGAATATAATAATAATAAATATTGTTATGATAGATGAACATGCTACAATGAATTTATGATAAACGCGTCATGAATGCTCGTGTATGCTTCAGCGAGAGAGCTACGTCACCAACGACATCGAATGAACTAGACCAGTGTCTCTCAAACTTTTTTACTCTGCGGCACACTGAATCTAATTTTTTTCCGCGGCACACTGAATCTAATTTTTTTTCCGCGGTACACCTAAAAAGGAATTTTTGATGGCTATGTAAAAAGAGGAAAATTGAAGTTTCGTTAAATGCATTTTATTTAAAATTTAGATATGAACATATTTCAGTGGGATGTATGAGATTGCTTCTGCGAACAAATTTGCATTATTCTTGGCTCAAAAGCTTGATAAATACTTACAAGATTCCAGTTGATAAAATCTGAAAGATTTTTATTAAAGCACGACGATAGCACGTCGATATTAAAGCACGTCGATAACACAAGTCAAGTCAAAATGAAATCTTTGGAATATCTAGTGTCAATTAGAAAATCTCTCGCGGCACACTTGGAATCTGTCGCGGCACAAACTTCGGCTTGGAATCTGTCGCGGAATCTGTCGCGGCACAAACTTCGGCTTGGAATCTGTCGCGGAATCTGTCGCGGCACACAGTTTGCGAGACACTGAACTAGACTGAAAGAATCGGACTGAAAGAATCTGAAATCAAATTTTGCCAACTGATAAAATAAGTGCACAAATTTTATTGTGTCTCTACCAGGAACGTTCCCTGGATTTCGTTTAATAGGGGGAGGGGGACCAAAACTTTGCAATTACAGAAAAAAAATCCTAATTCTTACATTTTACCTCAATTTCGTCAAGTCACTTCGAATTTTGGCAAGTTGCTTCGATTTTGCCAACTTTTAATTTTCAAAAAAAAAATCCTAACTGATCTGTATTTTACCAAGTGACTTCGAATTTTGCCAACTCTGATTTACTTTGGGATAGGTGGGTGAGTAGGGGGGGGGAAGGGGTGCCTCCCCCATAGGTACGTCCCTGCCTATCGGGGTGCAATCTAGGTGGCTCTAGCTTTTATGCCTTCTAAAGTAGAAAGTTATTAAGTGGTATGGAAAATATCTCTCCTTCAAAGGAACAGCAAAGTATAAGAAGACATATTTTTGTCTAAAGGTAGCAACAACCATTACTGTTTCAACGGGAGTGGGATCTGAACCCATTTCCTCCTGGCAGCTTGTCAGGTGATCTGATGTACGCTGGTGAGCAAAAGTTAAGATTTTTAAAATTTCAGTCAATAGCCATATCTTCACTTTTTTTCTTTTTCTATCTTAAACTAGACGTCCCGTGGCCGAGTGGTTAGCACGCTTGGCTACTGTTCTAAGGGACCTGGGTTCGAGCCCCGGATTTAGGCATGGCTGTGTGTGTCGTTTTTCTGCTGAGGTCCTGCCATCCTCTCAGATCTCCTACTATGGCATATAAACTGACAGGCTCCTGTCAGACCTCTGTGGCAAGCAGCTGCTTGAGGGGGTATTTATTTTTATTATTTATCTTAAACTAAAGAGCAAACACTTGACTTTTGCGGGGCGGGGGTGGCTCAGTCGGTAGCGCGCTAGGCTCGTAATCTGTAGTTCCCAGGTTCGAGTCCCAGCTGGGTCAGCGTTGAGATTTATCTCCGCAAAATTCCCCGCCTTGCCCACGGTCAGTAGGGGACACCGATGGGCTTGGAAATGCCGTCGTCCGTCGGATGGAACGTTAAGCCGTGGTTCCGTGTGCGGGAGGGCCATACCCTATGCACGTTAAAGAACACGCTGGATGGCCTTGACGGGAGGCTACCATCTGTCTCCCAACAGCTGTTCCAGTGGGTCCCCTCCCCCAACCTTCTCTGAGCCTTCGGGGTCCATGTGACCTGAACATTTAGCCCATTGTGTGCAAAAAAGAGCCGCTCAGAGGCAAAACAACCCAACGTTAAAGAACACGCTGGATGGCCTTGACGGGAGGCTACCATCTGTCTCCCAACCGCTGTTCCAGTGGGTCCTCTCCCCCAACCTTCTCTGAGCCTACGGGGTCCATGTGACCTGACCATTTAGCCCATTGTGTGCAAAAAAGAGCCGCTCAGAGGCAAAACAACCCAACGTTAAAGAACACGCTGGATGGCCTTGACGGGAGGCTACCATCTGTCTCCCAACAGCTGTTCCAGTGGGTCCCCTCCCCCAACCTTCTCTGAGCCTTCGGGGTCCATGTGACCTGAACATTTAGCCCATTGTGTGCAAAAAAGAGCCGCTCAGAGGCAAAACAACCCAACGTTAAAGAACACGCTGGATGGCCTTGACGGGAGGCTACCATCTGTCTCCCAACAGCTGTTCCAGTGGGTCCCCTCCCCCAACCTTCTCTGAGCCTTCGGGGTCCATGTGACCTGAACATTTAGCCCATTGTGTGCAAAAAAGAGCCGCTCAGAGGCAAAAAAACCCAACGTTAAAGAACACGCTGGATGGCCTTGACGGGAGGCTACCATCTGTCTCCCAACAGCTGTTCCAGTGGGTCCCCTCCCCCAACCTTCTCTGAGCCTACGGGGTCCATGTGACCTGAACATTTAGCCCATTGTGTGCAAAAAAGTGCCGCTCAGAGGTAAAACAAACCCAACCCTTGACTTTTGCAACTCTTTCGTTTTTGTTAGATTTACTTATCACACAAAGCACTAATTTTGGTCTGACGACGAAATCCAAATACAGTAATTGCTCAATGATAATAAAGCACTAGAGATATCCCAGAATCAAGAAATGCGTGAAGCGTTAGATGAAAAGAATTAAATTTCTGCGGGGGTCGGGGGGCGGGGGGATCCGAACCCACATCCTGGACGCATACCAGGGTGTTTTGTTTCGTACACTGGCGCGCAAAAGTCAAGTTACGACCCGCATTTTATGTCAACAGGACTATTACTTCGAAATTCTGTAACTTCTGAAATAAGCCTTTTATGGTAAAATGTCTGAAGATAAATTAACCATCTCGATCAAACTATCGAAATCCATTTCTAGTAATATTCTTTAGGTATTTAAAGCGTTATGGAAGTTTGGATATATAGCAATGGCAGTCATGAGATTTCACCTCAAAAATTAATTAAAACTTAAATAATAAGTATTGTTTCGGGACGTTTAGTGAAATAAGTGTAGGTTTTAGAAGTTTGTGTCAGTAATTTTTTCAATATTCGTCAATGTTGTATAAATTTTATAGCAGTGCATTACTAATGTTAAATATTCCAGCTTCCATAATTATTTAAATTCCAAATATTATTGCTGGAAATCGAGTTGGGTTGGGTTGCTTTACCTCTGAGCGGCACTTTGTTGCACACCATGGGCTAAATGGCCAGGTCACATGAACCCCGAAGGGTCGGAGAAGAATGCGGGGAGGGGACCCACTGAAACAGCTGTTGGGAGACAGATGATAGCTTCCCTTCAAGGCCATCAAGCGTGTTCTGTAAAGTGCACGGAGTACGATTCTCTCCCGCACACAGGGACAGGGCTTAATGTCCCATCCGACGGACGGCGGCCTTTCCAAGCCCACAGGTGTCTCCTACTGACCGTGGGCACGGCGTGGAGTTTTGCGGAGTAAATCTCAACTCGGACCCAGCTGGGACTACTAGAAATCGAGATTTATATAGAACCGATTGCGATCCTACGTACATTTTACCATGAAATGCTTATTTTTGAAGTTACAGAATTTCGAAGTTAGTTCCCTATTGACATAAAATTTAAATATCTTTTGCGCACCAGTGTACGAAACAAGACATTCAGATATGCTCTGGTATCACGAGGATGTGGGTTCGGATCCCCCCACCCCCCGCAGAAACTTAATTCTTTTCATCTAACGCTTCACGCATTTCTTGATTCTGGGATATCTCCAGTGCTTTTTTTTATCGTTGAACAATTACTGTATTTGGATTTCGTCGTCAGACCAAAATTAGTGCTTTGCGTGATGAAAACGAAATTTGCGTGAACAAAAACGAAAGAGTTGCAAAAGTCAAGTGTTTGCTCTTTAGTTTAAGATAGAAAAAGAAGAAAAGTGAGAATATGGCCGGTGGCTGAAATTCAGAAATTTCACTGGTCAGGAAAAAAAAATGCACAAATTAATGCGTTGATAACATCGAGATTGTTTGAGTAGTTTCTGTTTAATCAACGTTAATACGAGGAGAAATTTTTTTTGATTAAATTAAGTAATCATCTTCAAAGCTGACATGTACTTTCCTCTTAATTAGGTTAAAAAATGTGGATTATTAAAGTCATTGTTCTAGACCGCCACTCGTAGTAGAAAGAATTTTCAGATATGGGGAAGATCTAACTGATGTGTTCCATATACCCAAAAGAAGAAAAGGAACTAAACTTATACGACATTTGCGCTCTTTTCTTAAACAAATTAAACTAATCACTGCGGCAGGGGTGGCGCGCCAGGCTCACTTGGTAAAATACAGTTCCCAGGTTCGAGTCCCAGCTGGGTCAGCGTTGAGATTTATCTCCGCAAAACTCCCCGCCCTGCCCACCGTCAGTAAGGGACACTGATGGGCTTGGAAAAGTTGCCGTCCGTGGGATGGGACGTTAAGCCGTGGCTCCGTGTGCGGGAGAGCCATACCCTGTGCACGTTAAAGAACACGCTGGATGGTCTTGACGGGAGTCTACCATCTGTTTCCCAACAGCTGCTCCAGTGTGTCCCCTAGCCCAGCCTTCTCTGAGCCTTGGGGGTCCTTGTGACCTGGCCATTTAGCCCATGGTGTGCAAAAAAGTGCCGCTCAGAGGTAAAACAATCACTACAACACTCTTTTCTTCTCAATTTTATTAGTCTAATATAATCTCTGTAGGCCAGTTTTCTTCACTTTTAAAACTTGAGTCGTGTAACGTTTTGTCACGCTACCAAAATGAAAGGGCCAAGAAAACATTTTTGACTAATGTTTTTACCTTTGCATGATAAAAAGTAGCAACGATGTCTTCTTGAATAAATAGTGATCAAATCAGCTGTTAAAAACGTTCATAACGTTTTGTCATAAATGTTTTGCCTGTCATAAAACGTTTTGTCATACACGTTTTGCCTGTCATAAAACGTTTTGTCATAAACGTTTTGCTTTCCGAGAAAAATTATTCGAGATGATTTTTATCACCCATGGAAATCGATAGACACATAAAAATGTATCCGTTAAAGGGCCTAGGAAGCAGAAATACCTAGGGCCGACGCTGGGTTCAGTTGTTGTACCTTGGGTTGGGTTGTTTTACCTCTGAGCGGCACTTTTTTGCATAGAATGGGCTAAATGGCCAGGTCACATGGACCCCGAAGTTTTAGAGAAGGTTGGGAGAGGAGACCCACTGGAACAGCTGTTGGGAGACAGATGGTAGCCTCTCGTCAAGGCCATCCAGTGTGTTCTTTAACGTGCACATTGTATGGCTCTCCCGCACACGGGAACACGGCTTAATGTCCCATCCGACGGACGACGGCTTTTCCAAGCCCATCGGTGACCCCTACTTACCGTGGGAAGGGCGGAGAATTTTGCGGAGATAAATCTCAACGCTGACTCAGCTGGGACTCGAACCTGGGAATTACAGTTTACGAACCTGGCACGCTACCGACTGAGCCCCCCCTCCCAGTTGTTGTACCTCTGAGCGACACTTTTTTTGCATACAATGGGTTAAATGGCCAGGTTACAAGGACCTCGAGGGCTGAGAGAAGGTTGGGGGAAAAGAACTCACTGAACAGCTGTTAGGAGACAGATGTTAGCCTCCCATCAAGGTCATCCAGCGTGTTTTTTACTATGCACAGGATATTGTTCTACCTCACACGGGCCCACCGCTTTACACACCCCATCCGACGGATGGCGGCCATACTACCAAGGTCTTGCGAAGATCTCAATTTGGCCCTGACATGATAGTTTTATATAACATAGAGATTCAGCACAGTCATTAACTTTGATTTTCCAGGTTCGAGTCCTGCCTGGCATAGCGTTGAGATTTATCTCTGCATAACTCGTTGCTTTGCCCAAGGTCAGTAGGGAACTTTGGATGGGCTTGGAAAGGTTCCGTCCGTCGGATGGGACGTTAAGCCGTGGCCCCATGTGCAGCAGAGCCATACTCTGTGCATGTTAAGGAACACGCTGGATAACCTTGAAGGGAGGCTACAATCTGTCTCCCAACAGCTGGATAGTGTGTCCCCTCTCCCAAACCTTTTTCTTTTGCAAAAAAGTGCCGCTCATAGGTAAAACATCCCAATCCAAAATGTCCTGCACACGAGGCCACGGCTTAAAATCCCATTCGACGGATGATAGCCTTTCCGAGTTCAATCGGTGATCCCTTTCTGAAGGATATACAGGGTGATTCAAAACTTATCGTTCAAATTTCGTGGGAAGGTAGGGAATACGTCAGGAAACCGATTTCACATAGGAAAGTATGTCCGCAAATGTACGCATGTGTATGTAGAGGGCGCTGTGTGTACCCAACCAGTGTACAGCTCGCCCGACCACTCCCGCTGTCATCAGTGTACGAGCTGACTTACTAGTGATAAGATGAATCGTTTTACGCATCAAGAGCTAGCGGATATGCATCTCGCATATGGGGCAGCTGGCGAAAGCGGCCGCCGAGCTAGGCAAGTTTACGAAGACCGATATCTCAACAGAAGAATACTGCAGCATCAAATGTTTGCACGTGTGCATCGCAATCTGCGCGAACGTGGTTCACTGCGCAGCAACTTGCAGGATACGGGGAGAAGACGACTGACGCGGACTGTCAACGTCGCAGAACAAGTCCTACAGTCCATCGAAGATAATCCGAATACCAGCACACGAGCTATTGCTCAGCAGCTTGGGGTCTCTCAGTCAGCAGTGTGGCGGATAATGCACGAGGAACGTGTGCATCCTTACCATCTGCAAAGGGTGCAGTTACTGCATCCTGACGATTATCCGAAGCGTGTGGAATTTGCATAATGGTTCATGCAGAAAGGTGCCGTGGACCCCAGTTTTCCAGCTTCTGTCCTTTTTACAGATGAAGCTTCATTCAGTCGTGAAGGTGTGTTCAATACACACAATTCACATGTGTGGGCTTATGACAACCCTCATGGTACTAGAAGTCACGCTGCGCAACATCGTTTTGCCGTAAATGTGTGGGCTGGAATCATTGGTGACTGTTTGTTGGGACCTTACTTGCTACCGCCCCGATTGGACGGCCGGAAATACCTAATATTTCTCGAGATAGTGTTACCGACTTTTCTGGGCGCTGTTCCTGCGCATATCCGCCGAGATATGTGGTATCAACATGACGGGGCTCCAGCCCATAGCATAATTGTTGCGCGTGATTACCTGAACCGAACATTCGGAGCTCGATGGATCGGTAGAGGTGGGCCGATCGCTTGGCCACCCAGGTCACCTGATTTATCGCACATGGATTTCTTTTTGTGGGGGGCCATGAAATACCATGTGTACAGTCCACAGTACCCCCGTCGACAGTGAAATGGACCTTGTTGCACGAATAGTGGCCGCCGCAGGCATTGTCCGTGACATGCCAGGCGTTTTTGAAAATGTTCGGCGGTCAATGCAACGGCGCTGTGAATCCTGTGTCCGTGTAAATGGTCGCAATTTTGAGCACCTACTGTGAACCTGTACTTTACCTTGTTGGAATAAAAGTCACATTCGTTACCACTTAACTGTACTGTTTCCTTGTGTTCACTTTACTTGTCCATTTTGTTCATGTAGATGACGTTTGCGGACATACTTTCCTATGAGAAATCGGTTTCCTGACGTATTCCCTACCTCCCCACGAAATTTGAACGATAAGTTTTGAATCACCCTGTAGTTGTATATCATAGAGATTCAGCACAGTGATAACTAAGTATTGTATGATATCGTTCAATACTTAGTTATGACTGTGCTGATTTCCGCTAAATTAGTTCAATACTTGGTTATGACTGTGCTGATTTCCGCTAAATTAGTTCAATACTTGGCTATGACTATGCTGATTTCCGCTAAATTAGTTCAATACTTGGTTATGACTGTGTTGATTTCCGCTAAATTAGTTCAATACTTGGTTGTGACTGTGCTGATTTCCGCTAAATTAGTTCAATACTTGGTTGTGACTGTGCTGATTTCCGCTAAATTAGTTCAATACTTGGTTGTGACTGCTGATTTCCGCTAAATTAGTACAATACTTGTTTGTGACTGCTGATTTCCGCTAAATTAGTTCAATACTTGGTTGTGACTGTGCTGATTTCCGCTAAATTAGTTCAATACTTGGTTGTGACTGCTGATTTCCGCTAAATTAGTTCAATACTTGGTTATGACTGTGCTGATTTCCGCTAAATTAGTTCAATACTTGGCTATGACTATGCTGATTTCCGCTAAATTAGTTCAATACTTGGTTGTGACTGTGCTGATTTCCGCTAAATTAGTTCAATACTTGGTTGTGACTGTGCTGATTTCCGCTAAATTAGTTCAATACTTGGTTGTGACTGCTGATTTCCACTAAATTAGTTCAATACTTGTTCGTGACTGCTGATTTCCGCTAAATTAGTTCAATACTTGGTTGTGACTGTGCTGATTTCCGCTAAATTAGTTCAATACTTGGTTGTGACTGCTGATTTCCGCTAAATTGGTTCAAAACTTGGTTGTGACTGTGCTGATTTCCGCTAAATTAGTTCAATACTTGGTTGTGACTGTGCTGATTTCCGCTAAATTAGTTCAATACTTGGTTGTGACTGTGCTGATTTCCGGTAATTTAGTTCAATACTTGGTTGTGACTGTGCTGATTTCCGATAAATTAATTCAATACTTGGTTGTGACTGCTGATTTCCGCTAAATTAGTTCAATACTTGGTTGTGACTGCTGGTTTCCGCTAAATTAGTTCAATACTTGGTTGTGACTGTGCTGATTTCCGCTAAATTAGTTCAATACTTGGTTGTGACTGTGCTGATTTCGGCTAAATTAGTTCAATACTTGGTTGTGACTGTGCTGATTTCAGCTAAATTAGTTCAATACTTGTTTGTGACTGCTGATTTCCGCTAAATTAGTTCAATACTTGGTTGTGACTGTGCTGATTTCAGCTAAATTAGTTCAATACTTCGTTGTGACTGTGCTGATTTCCGCTAAATTAGTTCAATACTTGGTTGTGACTGCTGATTTCCGCTAAATTGGTTCAAAACTTGGTTGTGACTGTGCTGATTTCCGCTAAATTGGTTCAAAACTTGGTTGCGACTGTGCTGATTTCCGCTAAATTAGTTCAATACTTGGTTGTGACTGTGCTGATTTCCGCTAAATTAGTTCAATACTTGGTTGTGACTGTGCTGATTTCCGATAAATTAATTCAATACTTGGTTGTGACTGCTGATTTCCGCTAAATTAGTTCAATACTTGGTTGTGACTGTGCTTATTTCTGCTAAATTAGTTCAATACTTGGTTGTGACTGCTGGTTTCCGCTAAATTAGTTCAATACTTGGTAGTGACTGTGCTGATTTCCGCTAAATTAGTTCAATACTTGGTTGTGACTGTGCTGATTTCCGCTAAATTAGTTCAATACTTGTTTGTGACTGCTGATTTCCGCTAAATTAGTTCAATACTTGTTTGTGACTGCTGATTTCCGCTAAATTAGTTCAATACTTGGTTGTGACTGTGCTGATTTCAGCTAAATTAGTTCAATACTTCGTTGTGACTGTGCTGATTTCCGCTAAATTAGTTCAATACTTGGTTGTGACTGTGCTGATTTCCGCTAAATTAGTTCAATACTTGGTTGTGACTGTGCTGATTTCCGCTAAATTAGTTCAATACTTGGTTGTGACTGCTGATTTCCGCTAAATTAGTTCAATACTTGGTTGTGACTGTGCTTATTTCCGCTAAATTAGTTCAATACTTGGTTGTGACTGTGCTGATTTCCGCTAAATTAGTTCAATACTTGGTTGTGACTGCTGATTTCCGCTAAATTAGTTCAATACTTGGTTGTGGCTGTGCTTATTTCCGCTAAATTAGTTCAATACTTGGTTGTGACTGCTGATTTCCGCTAAATTAGTTCAATACTTGGTTGTGGCTGTGCTGATTTCCGCTAAATTAGTTCAATACTTGGTTGTGACTGTGCTGATTTCCGCTAAATTAGTTCAATACTTGGTTGTGACTGCTGATTTCCGCTAAATTAGTTCAATACTTGGTTGTGGCTGTGCGTATTTCCGCTAAATTAGTTCAATACTTGGTTGTGACTGCTGATTTCCGCTAAATTAGTTCAATACTTGGTTGTGACTGTGCTGATTTCCGCTAAATTAGTTCAATACTTGGTTGTGACTGCTGATTTCCGCTAAATTAGTTCAATACTTGGTTGTGGCTGTGCTTATTTCCGCTAAATTAGTTCAATACTTGGTTGTGACTGCTGATTTCCGCTAAATTAGTTCAATACTTGGTTGTGGCTGTGCTTATTTCCGCTAAATTAGTTCAATACTTGGTTGTGACTGCTGATTTCCGCTAAATTAGTTCAATACTTGGTTGTGACTGCTGATTTCCGCTAAATTAGTTCAATACTTGGTTGTGACTGCTGATTTCCGCTAAATTAGTTCAATACTTGGTTGTGACTGTGCTGATTTCCGCTAAATTAGTTCAATACTTGGTTGTGACTGCTGATTTCCGCTAAATTAGTTCAATACTTGGTTGTGGCTGTGCTTATTTCCGCTAAATTAGTTCAATACTTGGTTGTGACTGCTGATTTCCGCTAAATTAGTTCAATACTTGGTTGTGGCTGTGCTTATTTCCGCTAAATTAGTTCAATACTTGGTTGTGACTGCTGATTTCCGCTAAATTAGTTCAATACTTGGTTGTGACTGCTGATTTCCGCTAAATTAGTTCAATACTTGGTTGTGACTGCTGATTTCCGCTAAATTAGTTCAATACTTGGTTGTGACTGCTGATTTCCGCTAAATTAGTTCAATACTTGGTTGTGACTGTGCTGATTTCCGCTAAATTAGTTCAATACTTGGTTGTGACTGCTGATTTCCGCTAAATTAGTTCAATACTTGGTTGTGGCTGTGCTTATTTCCGCTAAATTAGTTCAATACTTGGTTGTGACTGCTGATTTCCGCTAAATTAGTTCAATACTTGGTTGTGGCTGTGCTTATTTCCGCTAAATTAGTTCAATACTTGGTTGTGACTGCTGATTTCCGCTAAATTAGTTCAATACTTGGTTGTGACTGTGCTGATTTCCGCTAAATTAGTTCAATACTTGGTTGTGACTGTGCTGATTTCCGCTAAATTAGTTCAATACTTGGTTGTGACTGCTGATTTCCGCTAAATTAGTTCAATACTTGGTTGTGGCTGTGCTTATTTCCGCTAAATTAGTTCAATACTTGGTTGTGACTGCTGATTTCCGCTAAATTAGTTCAATACTTGGTTGTGACTGTGCTGATTTCCGCTAGATTAGTTCAATACTTGGTTCTGACTGTGCTGATTTCCGCTAAATTAGTTCAATACTTGGTTGTGACTGTGCTGATTTCCGCTAAATTAGTTCAATACTTGGTTGTGACTATGCTGATTTCCGCTAAATTAGTTCAATACTTGGTTGTGACTGTGCTGATTTCCGCTAAATTAGTTCAATACTTGGTTCTGACTGTGCTGATTTCCGCTAAATTAGTTCAATACTTGGTTCTGACTGTGCTGATTTCCGCTAAATTAGTTCAATACTTGGTTCTGACTGTGCTGATTTCCGCTAAATTAGTTCAATACTTGGTTATGACTGTGCTGATTTCCGCTAAATTAGTTCAATACTTGGTTGTGACTGTGCTGATTTCCGCTAAATTAGTTCAATACTTGGTTGTGACTGTGCTGATTTCCGCTAAATTAGTTCAATACTTGGTTGTGACTGCTGATTTCCGCTAAATTAGTTCAATACTTGGTTGTGGCTGTGCTTATTTCCGCTAAATTAGTTCAATACTTGGTTGTGACTGCTGATTTCCGCTAAATTAGTTCAATACTTGGTTATGACTGTGCTGATTTCCGCTAAATTAGTTCAATACTTGGTTGTGACTGTGCTGATTTCCGCTAAATTAGTTCAATACTTGGTTGTGACTGCTGATTTCCGCTAAATTAGTTCAATACTTGGTTGTGGCTGTGCTTATTTCCGCTAAATTAGTTCAATACTTGGTTGTGACTGCTGATTTCCGCTAAATTAGTTCAATACTTGGTTGTGACTGTGCTGATTTCCGCTAGATTAGTTCAATACTTGGTTCTGACTGTGCTGATTTCCGCTAAATTAGTTCAATACTTGGTTGTGACTGTGCTGATTTCCGCTAGATTAGTTCAATACTTGGTTCTGACTGTGCTGATTTCCGCTAAATTAGTTCAATAATTGGTTATGACTGTGCTGATTTCCGCTAAATTAGTTCAATACTTGGTTGTGACTGTGCTGATTTCCGCTAGATTAGTTCAATACTTGGTTCTGACTGTGCTGATTTCCGCTAAATTAGTTCAATACTTGGTTGTGACTGTGCTGATTTCCGCTAGATTAGTTCAATACTTGGTTCTGACTGTGCTGATTTCCGCTAAATTAGTTCAATAATTGGTTATGACTGTGCTGATTTCCGCTAAATTAGTTCAATACTTGGTTATGACTGTGCTGATTTCCGCTAAATTAGTTCAATACTTGGTTACGACTGTGCTGATTTCCGCTAAATTAGTTCAATACTTGGTTCTGACTGTGCTGATTTCCGCTAAATTAGTTCAATAATTGGTTATGACTGTGTTGATTTCCGCTAAATTAGTTCAATACTTGGTTATGACTGTGCTGATTTCCGCTAAATTAGTTCAATACTTGGTTATGACTGTGCTGATTTCCGCTAAATTAGTTCAATACTTGGTTATGAGTGTGCTGATTTAGCGGAAATCAGTCTCAACGCCGTCTCAGTCAGGACTTGAACCTAGGAACTGAAAAGTGCTAGCCTGGTGCACTACAGACTGACTCAGTCCCCGGTCCCACAAATGCATTGTAAGAACAGAGATATTTTTTATTTGTTAATTTGTTTGTAAGAAATCCATTTTCGTGCAAACGTGGCCATTGACTCACTTAAGGAAGCACACTTTTGAGCTCTTGTCACTTGGATTGTTTTACCTCTGAGAGTCACTTTTTTGCACACTATGTCAAAATGGCCAGGTCACATGGATCCCGAAGGTTCAGAGAAGGTTGGAGGGGACCCACTGGAACAGCTGTTGGGAGACAGATGGTAGCCTCCGGTCAAGGCGTGATCTTTAACGAGCACAGGGTATGGCTCTCCCGCACACGGAGCCACGGCTTAACGTCCCATCCGACGGACGACGGCCTTTCCGAGTCCATCGGTGTCCCCTACTGACCGTGGGCAGGGCGGAGAGTTTTGCGGAGATAAATCTCAACGCTGACTCAGCTGGGACTCGAACTTGGGAACTATAGATTACGAGCCTGGCGCGCTACCGACTGAACGCCCCGCCCCACGTGACCATTGACTCACTTAAGGAAACATACTTTTGAGCTCTTGTGACTTGGTCATTTATCCTACTATTTGCATAAAAGTGAAGGGTCAAATGTAAAGCCGCCCAAATGAACCTAGACAAGGAATGTAGAAATGTCAAAGGATCGAGAAGAAACAAAATTATATTTAAAATGAAACAAAATAAGTTTCTCTTTCCATAAAGAAAATGTCAATTTCCTTCCCAGATATTTTCTGATCTTTCCTGAACGAGAGTTTTCAACCGAAAGTAGAAATAAGCTAAAAATAAAAAAAAAAATGGGGAAGAAATTCCAAAGCGGGCGGTCGCTCAATCTAACTTTAGATTCGGTATTATCGCGACGCAGAATTGATAAAACAAAAACGTCACTTCCCCCCTTTCCAAATACCTCTTCCCCATAAACGTATTTTCTTCATAAAAAATATAATACGCCTCTACCTTCTGGAAAACGTAGAAAGTGAGATAGCTTATTGAAAAACGGGTTTAAAAAAAAAAATCCTTTATCAAATTTCGCATTTTACGTTCAACGGCATGGCACGCTTTGAAAATCTCCCCGTTCTCTTTGCTGTATCGCGAAACCCAGACATCGAACAAATCATAAAGATCTCGCATCTTGTTAAACCTCGCCATTTCGAGAGCGAATTTATTCGCCGAAACGGATACGTCGCGAGCAGCAACAGCAGACGACTCTCGCAAATAGAATCTTTTTGTTTCCATCACAGACAAGAGAAGATTTATTTCGAGGATATTGAGATGAAACGGAAATTGATAGGATGGATGATGAAAAGATTATGGACGATCAAGTAAAAAGGAAACTGCATATGATTCTCTGAGAGGAGCCCCCTCCTCTCAGAGATGTTCTCTCTGATGTTCGATGCGAACAGGAGAAATCGAGAATAAAAGATTAGAGCAGACGAGAAAATGCGAAACGACAGAGTACGAAACCACCTGTTGCAAAAAATGGGTGATGATAAACTTCATCATCTGTTCTGAAAATAGCAGCTGCTGATTTTTACCTTTGATCTCTTGTTGTCGAAAATAATGCTCTCTTTGTGCCAGTTTTGAAGCTTTTGTAAGTGAATGAAAATTGCAAATGAAACGGGAACGTTCTTCATCTCTTTTGCAGTGGTCTTTGGGGCGGGGGTGGCTCAGTCGGTAGCGCGCCAGACTCGTAATCTGTAGTTCCCAGGTTCGAGTCCCAGCTGTATCAGCGTTGAGATTTATCTCCGCACAATTCCCTGCCCTGCCCACGGTCAGTAGGGGACACCGATGGGCTTGGAAAGGCCGCCGTCCGTCAGATGGGACGTTAAGCCGTGGCTCCGTGTGCGGGAGAACCATGCCCTGTGCACGTTAAAGAACACGCTTGAAGGGAGGCTACCATCTGTCTCCCAACAGCTGTTCCAGTGGGTCCCCTCCCCCAACCTTCTCTGAGCCTTCGGGGTCCATGTGACCTGGCCATTTAGCCCATGGTGTGCAAAAAAGTGCCGCTCAGAGGTAAAATAGCCCAACCCAGTGGTCTAGACTGAGTGTCGCACATCTTTTACTGACTCTCTCTCTAGCAGCAGATTCGTCTGCTATCAAATAGGATACGTTTGCCATCTCAATGACACTCACCCAGTGGTTCTCAACCTTTTATGCTTCACATACCCCGTGGAAATGTGTATGTAACTGACGTACCCCTTTTAAAGACTGATAAGACTATAGTTATAGTTATAACAATGGCTATTTTTACTTTGTTACTAGATCTAGCGACTTTTGAGCTCGCGGCGTACAGTCGCTCAAAAAATCCGAACATTATGGTAGATTACAGATTTAAAAAAATATCTGGCAACGATTTTTTTAGAAATTAGGGCTCTACCAACCTTTGTGTAACATGCCGTGTGTTCAGGCAATTTTGTGGATTTAATCAGTCTTAAACCGCGATTAGCTTCTGTGACTTGACCAACTCACAGCTTAACTAAACTTATACGACATTTACGCTCTTTTATTAAACAAATTAAACTAATCACTACAACACTCTTTTTCTCATTTTTACTGTTGTCTCTAATGCAATGGGGCGGGGGTGGCTCAGTCGGTAGCGCGCCAGGCTCGTAATCTGTAGTTCCCAGGTTCGAGTCCCAGCTGGGTCAGCGTTGAGATTTATCTGCGCAAAAATTCCCCGCCCTGCCCACGGTCAGTAGGGGACACCGATGGGCTTGGTAAAGGCCGCCGTCCGTCGGATGGGACGTTAAGCCGTGGCCCCGTGTGTGGGAGAGCCATACCCTGTGCACGTTAAAGAACACGCTGGATGGCCTTGACGGGAGTCTACCATCGTCTCCCAACAGCTGTTCCAGTGGGTCCCCTCCCCCAACCTTCTCTGAGCCTTCGGGGTCCATGTGACTTGGCCATTTAGCCCATGGTGTGCAAAAAAGTGCCGCTCAGAGGTAAAACAACCCAACCCAACTCTAATGCAATCTCTGAGAGCCAGTTTTCTTCACTTTTAAAACTGGATTCGTGTAACGTTTTGTCACCCTACCAAAATCAAAGACCACAAGGAAACATTTTTTGACTATGTTTTTTATCTTTGCATGATAAAAAGTAGCAAGGATATCTTCTTGGATAAATAGTGATCAAAACAGCTGTTAAAAACGTTCATAACGTTTCGTCATAAACGTTTTGCCTGTCATAAAACGTTTTGTCATAAATGTAAACGTCTGTCATAAACGTTTTGCTTTCCGAGAAAAATTATTCGAGATGATTTTTATCACCATGGAAATCGATAGACACATAAAAATGTATCCGTCAAAGGGCCTAGGAAACAGAAATACCTAGGGCCGACGCTGGGTTCAGTTCCTGTACCTTGGGTTGGGTTGTTTTATCTCTGAGCGGCACTTTTTTGCACACCATGGGCTAAATGGCCAGGTCACATGGACCCCGAAAGTTCAGAGAAGATTGGGAGAGGAGACCCACTGGAACAGCTGTTGGGAGACAGATGGTAGCCTCCCTTCAAGACCATCCAGTGTGTTCTTTAACGTGCAAGGAGTATGGCTCTCCCGCACACGGGGACACGGCGTAACGTCCCATCCGACGGACAGCGGCCTTTCCGAGCCCATCGGTGTCCCCTACTACCGTGGGCAGGGTGGGGAATTTTGCGGAGATTAATCTCAACGCTGACCCAGTTGGGACTCGAACCTGGAAACTGCAGATTACGAGCCTGGCACGCTACCGATAGAGTTACCCCCGCACCATGTGTAGGGGGAGGAGAGGAACGATAATATAGTAATATCTTCCTTTCCTCATCTCCCTTGAAGAAAATATTTAATTACGCTCTGTTAGCGAGAGTACTTGTTCGAAGCCTTTTCTTTATCTGTTTAGCAATAATTACCTTGCACTTCTGTATTATTTATAATCTTCTGTATTTATTTATAATCTTTCTGTATTATGTATTTCGTATAAAAATCAAACCGATTTTCTATATTTTCCGGCGATTTATGATTCTTTGAGGGTAACTTGAATTTTTTAAAGTGCAGATCAAAAGTGATTTATCTGA
The DNA here is from genome assembly GCA_038380435.1 of Ryuthela nishihirai. NCBI lineage: Eukaryota > Metazoa > Arthropoda > Arachnida > Araneae > Heptathelidae > Ryuthela > Ryuthela nishihirai. The sequence continues at coordinate 38,778,281 of JAWZYU010000023.1, forward strand.
AGAAACGAAGTATGATAATGTCACTCACAATTTTGCCAATATATAGGCGAAGTGGTTAGCATGCTTGGCTACTGATGACAGGTACCTAGGTTCGAACCCCTGGTAAGGTATGGGATGTTTGTGTGTCTTTCTGCTGAGGGTTGGGTTGTTTTACCTCTGAGCGGCACTTTTTTGCACACCATGGGCTAAATGGAGAGGTCACATGGACCCCGAAGGCTCAGAGAAGGTTGGGGGATTGGATTGGATTGTTTTACCTCTGAGCGGCACTTTTTTGCACACCATGGGCTAAATGGCCAGGTCACATGGACCCCGAAGGCTCAGAGAAGGTTGGGGGAGGGGACCCACTGGAACAGCTGTTGGGAGACAGATGGTAGCCTCCCGTCAAGGCCACCCAGCGTGTTCTTTAACGTGCACAGGGTATGTCTCTCCCGCACACGGGCCACGGCTTAACGTCCCATCCGACGGACGGCGGCCTTTCCAAGCCCATCGGTGTCCCCTACTGACCGTGGGCAGGGCGGGGAATTTTGCGGAGATAAATCTCAACGCTGACCCAGCTGGGACTCGAACCTGGGAACTGCAGATTACGAGCCTGGCGCGCTACCGACTGAGCCACCCCCGCCCCTCTTCTGCTGAGGTTTCGCCCCTGTAATAAACAAAGGCCCGGGCAGTGCACTAACAGAAGAACTGATTTTTATGTCTATAGGGTTGGGTTGTTTTACCACTGAGCATCATTTTTTTGGCACAATGGGCTAAATGACCAGGTCACAAGGACTCAGAGAGACCCACTAGACAGTTATTAGGATACAGATGTAGCCTCCCGTCAAGGCCCTCCAGCATGTTCTTTAATATGTAGAGGGTATGGCTCTCCAGCACACGGGGCCACGGCCTAACTAAAGAATGTGTCTGGAGAAGAAGTAAAGCTTCAGCTAGATGTAAGTGGCACCACCGCCTGTTGAATTTTTGGCGAACCCGATCGTGACAAATTCAAGCTTTCAAAAAAAAGAAACTGTTAGGTGTCTCAGAGGTATTTGATAATATTAAACTGTTGTATAGAAATACATTAGTATTTAAATTGGTTACTCCTATTAAAATATAAATATTATTTAATAATTATATTAACAAGTTCCGTAGTGTTGCGTAACCTGATTATTTTTGTTCTTTTAAGCACCACCGTTAGTTTTTGTAAAATATTTATTATATTAAAAATTAAAATAGAAATTTGAAACTTAAAGTTCACGTATTATAATATTTCTTTCCATGGGAAACGAAATTTCATCTCGTTAACTTTATTATCGTGTGGATGTAAAAAGTCTAATTCAGCAAATAAAGAGGAAAGACTAACAATTTGTCCGTGTATTATATGACGTGATGGCTTCGCTGTAAGGCAGGAATTTGCCATATTTAGAGGCTTTGGGTTACCTTTGAGCGGCACTTTTTTGCACACCATGGGCTAAATGGCCAGGTCACATGGACCCCGAAGGCTCAGAGAAGGGGACCCACTGGAACAGCTGTTGGGAGACAGATGGTAGCCTCCCGTGAAGGCCATCCAGAGTGTTCTTTAAAGTGCACAGGGTATGGCTCTCCCGCACACGGGGCCACGGCTTAACGCAGGCATGGCCAACATACGGCCCGCGGGCCGGATCCGGCCCGCGAACAATTTTTCAATATTAGCATTTAACTTCTAGTAATTAATCGAATGAATTCTCTATACTTCTATATTTTTTAAAAAAGTTTCCGTTATAAAGAATTAAAACTTTTATACTCATCTGTACTCGATATGATCTGTTTGATGATTGAATGATTTACATTTGGAGGCTGTGTTAAGAATAGCTACTACAAGTATAGAACCAGATATTAAAAAAATAATAAGCGATGCAAACCGCCTCAACACGTCGCATTAGTTATTATGTTAATTTGTTGTATTGATTTACTTACAATTATTCATAAACAAATTTCATAATAAAATTTTGTTTACTTAAAGAAATAAGTGTTTTGCTTAACATTTTTCAATTTTAATATTTCGTCCGGCCCGTGAAAATATTTTTTTTCCAATCCGGCCCGGGGGCAAAAACAGTTGGCCATGCCTGGCTTAACGTCCCATCCGACGGACGGCGGCCTTTCCAAGTCCATAGGTGTCCTTTACTGACCGTGGGCAGGGCGGGGAGTTTTGCGGAGATAAATCTCAACGCTGACCCAGCTGGGACTCGAACCTGGGAACTACAGATTACGAGCCTGGCGCGCTACCAACTGAGCCACCCCCGCCCATATTTAGAGGCTCTACTATCACACAATTTACATTGCGTTTATGGAAACTTGCACTCTTTTGCCTTTTCAATACTTCTTAGCTTAACATCCCATACAATGGACAGCGGCCTTGCTAATCCCCATACACAGAGCAACAAGTGTTGGGTATTTTTTATTAAAGTTACATCGCTAAAAACGAAGTTGGAAGCTCTTAATGTTTCAAAATCTGGTAATTAATTTTAAAATATTCCAAAATACTTTAATGAAGTGTAAAAAAATAAATTATCTAATTTATTTTTTTACAAAAATTGCGTGAATCTGGCCTTTTATTTGTAATCTCTAAAGTAAAGAAAGCAATAGCTCATAAGCACTTTTTATTTTTAGTTCCTAGAATATATAATTTCTTACCTAATGAAATTAGAAATGAACGTTCATACAGTGTTTTTAAATTGATAGTCAAAATTTTATTATTATTGCTTCAAATATTGATGATTACTTTAAAATTATACAATAATATTTTGTTTTTAACATAATGATACATATTTTTTGTTACTAAAGACTCACTAAAGACTTTTAGTGTAATAATTCAATTTGGCATCTTAAATGAGCAAATTTCTCAAAGGTGTGCTAATATGTAACTTTTATTTTATTTCTTTTGTTTATATTTCATTCTTTTTCTAACTTGCGCTAATATTGTTTTCTGTTTGTATATGCAAGTTTTTGCATTGTTTTGTTATTTTGTTCTTATTAATATGTAAATATATATAATATGTTAAAAAAATCAATTTGGAAATCTTACGACGTTTAAAAATAAATAGGTTCTAGTTCAACTTTAGGAAAATTAAATCGGTTAAATATTTTTGCATATTTAAATTCCCTTTTTTCTTCCCTCCTTTCGTTAAACAGAAGTTGTCCCGATATATCTAGGTGGCGATGCCTTCGCCTCTCCTTTGAGGGTGCTAGTAAGGGGAAAGAAGGAAAATATTAAAATGTGAATTTTATGCATTTTTTTCAAGAAAATTTTCTATAAACCTCTAATAAAGAAGGGGCGGGGGTGGCTCAGTCGGTAGCGCGCCAGGCTCGTAATCTGTAGTTCCCAGATTCGAGTCCCAGCTGGGTCAGCGTTGATATTTATCTCCGCAAAACTCCCCGCCCTGACCACAGTCAGTAGGGGACACCAATGGGTTTGGAAAGACCACCGTCCGTCGGATGGGACGTTAAGCCGTGTCCCTGTGTGCGGGAGAGCCATACTCTGTACACGTTAAAGAACACGCCGGATGGCCTTGTCGGGAGGCTACCATCTGTCTCCTAACAGCTGTTCCAGTGGGTCCCCTCCTCCAACCTTCTCTGAGCCTTCGGGGTCCATGTGACCTGGCCATTTAGCCCATGGTGTGCAAAAAAAGTGCCGCTCAGAGGTAGAACAACCCAACCCAGGTTCGAGTCCCAGCTGGGTCAGCGTTGAGATTTATCTCCGTAAAACTCCCCGCCCTGACCACAGTCAGTAGGGGACACCGATGGGTTTGGAAAGACCACCGTCCGTCGGATGGGACGTTAAGCCGTGTCCCTGTGTGCGGGAGAGCCATACCCTGTACACGTTAAAGAACACGCCGAATGGCCTTGTCGGGAGGCTACCATCTGTCTCCCAACAGCTGTTCCCGTGGGTCCCCTCCTCCAACCTTCTCTGAGCCTTCGGGGTCCATGTGACCTGGCCATTTAGCCCATGGTGTGCAAAAAAGTGCCGCTCAGAGGTAGAACAACCCAACAACCCAAAGTCTTGTCCTCTCCTCTGAGGGTGCTAGGAAGGGAAAATGAGGAAACAATTATTAAACTTTAATGTGAATTTTATGTATTTTTTTCAAGAGATTTTTCTGTATACCTCTAATAACGAAGGGGAAAATTCTATCTTGCGATGGAAAGCCATTCTCATGGCGTGTGTTTTCGAGAGTTTTTAGTGTTAAAAAGAGTAACTTTGTTTTGCTATGATGCTGTAAATCAACACTGTGATAGAATGAGGGAACGGAAAGCAAACACAGAGAAAAAGCTCGCAATTCCTACAAAGAAACCGTTGACTAGCTTTAGATGTCAAAGATACGGTTTCTGCCAAACAGATAACTTTATCTAAGATTCCTAAGAAGAGCAATTAACTTTCCTGGTTGATGATGCACAACGCCAGAATCACTAGAGAATCTTTTCTTCTTTTATCCCGACTGGTGCATCTTGTCAGTCAGTCACACGGAACAGATAAGAGAAAGAAAAATAAAGAAGTTGCATAAGTGGGGTGTCGTGGGAATTTGGATGTTGCGGCGGGAAAGAACCACTACTGCTCGATTTCCTTCCAGCAGCCATCCTCTAGAGAAAAGAGGTGATTGGCAGAGGAGCAGTGGCCGTTAATAGGTGGATCGGCGTGTCAAGCTAAAGGTGGAATGTCGGTGAAGAAAGTAGCAATCATGCTTGACATCTCTGAATCCTTTCTCGATGCGGTCATTGGTAGCTCTGGGCGATGGGATGCTGATCCGTGACATATTGATGCAATTTCTTAAGAGTGTAGAGAGGAAGATGCAAGGGAAAAAGATGATGTAAGCAAAGATTCAAGAGAGAAAATGATATAGGAAAGATGCGAGAGAAAGATAATGGAAGTAAAAATGCAAGAGGAAAAGATGATGTAAGCAAAGGTACAAGAGAGAAAGATGATAAAAGCAAAGAGAGACAAAGATGCAAATGATAATGGAAGCGGAGATACAAGAGAGAAAGATGAGGGAAACAAAGATGCAAGAGAGAAGGATGATGCAAGGAAAGATGATGAAAGCAAAGGTGCAAGAGAGAAGGATGATGAAAGGAAAGATGCAAGAGAGAAGGATGACGGAAGGAAAGATGCAAGAGAGAAGGATGATAAAAGGAAAGATGCAAGAGAGTAGGATGATAAAAGGAAAGATGCAAGAGAGAAGGATGATGGAAGGAAAGATGCAAGAGAGAAGGATGATAAAAGGAAAGATGCAAGAGAGAAGGATGATGGAAGGAAAGATGCAAGAGCGAAAGATGATGAAAGCAAACGTATATAAGGAAAAGTTGATGGAAGCGGAGATGGAAGAAAGGTAGGATCACACTCATTAGGAATTTGTTGTAATCATTTTCTGTTAGAGTGAGAGACCTCTCAGAATTTCTTAAATTATGATGGTGGTGTTGGGCACCCTCAGTCGTCGAAGGACTTGCAAGGTGACCCTCCTCACTGGATGAGTGAGTTAAGTGTTCCATTCGTAGAGGGTGTTAAGAGGGGATCTGTCCCATTGACGAATCAGTTGAGAATTTGACTTGTTTTGACTTAGGTGGTTAATAGCTAACGCAAGTCCGTCCAATTGGACTTGTTAGATAAGATTTCCATTCCGTCCAGATAAATTTCCATTGCCCCAGGAGATTTCCATTGCCCCAGGATCCCCTAGATGGAAGTGAGTTAAGAGTTCCACTGACTTAGATGGGAGTCCTCCCCATTGGAGGGGCGAGGGTGGCTCAGTCGGTAGCGCGCCAGGCTCGTAATCTGTAGTTCCCAAGTTCGAGTCCCAGCTGGGTCAGCGTTGAGATTTATCTCCGCAAAATTTCCCCACCCTGCCCACGGTCAGTAGGGGACACAGATGGGCTTGGAAAGGCCGCCGTCCGTCGGATGGGACGTTAAGCCGTGGTCCCGTGTGCGGGAGAGCCATACCCTGTGCACGTTAAAGAACAAGCTGGATGGCCTTGACGGGAGGCTACCATCTGTCTCCCAACAGCTGTTCCAGTGGGTCCCCTCCCCCAACCTTCTCTGAGCCTTCGGGGTCCTTGTGGCCTGGCCATTTAGCCCATGGTGCGCAAAAAAGTGCCGCTCAGACGTGAAACAATCCAAATCCAATCCTCCCCATTGGACGAATGAGTTAAGAATCTTACTGGCCAATGGAAGTTAATAGCAATTAGACGAGTGAGTTGAGTCCCACTGGTTCAGGGCGTTAATAAGGAGACCTTACCATTGGACAAGTGATTTAAAAATCGCACTGGATAATGGGAGTTAAGAGGGAATCCGCTTCATTGACGAGTGAGTTAAGAATCCTACTGACCAGAGTGAAGGATGAGAGGGTGTAAGAGGTTGTCCGTACCATTGGACGAATGAGGTAAGAGTTCCATTGACTCTTCGGAGTTCAGAGGCAGTCCATCCCATTAGATGAGTGAGTTATAAGTTCCATTAATCTAAGGAGTTAAGTGGAGTTGTCTCATTTATAGTTAGATAAGAGTTTTACTGATTCAGGGAATTAATAGTGAGCCCGTCCCATTAGACAAGAGAGTTAAGAGTCCCACTGGTCCAGGGTTTTAAGAGTGAGTCCGTCACGTTGGACAAATAGAGTAAATATTATTCCCTGGATCAGTAGGATTGTTAACTCACTCGCCCAATAGAGAAGGCTCTTTCTTAACTCCCATATGAGTTGAGTTATATTGATTCAGAGAGTTAAAAATCCATCCCATTGGATGAGCAAGTTAGGAGTTAACACTAATCCAGGGTTTTAAGTGAGAATAGTCCAATTTGATAGTGAATTAAGGGTTCTTCTGTCCCAGGGAGTTGAGAAGGAGTCCCATTGGACGAGTGAATTAGGAGTTCCACTGACCTAGGGTTTGGGTTGTTGGGTTGGGTTGTTTTACCTCTGAGCGGCACTTTTTTGCACACCATGGGCTAAATGGCCAGGTCACATGGACCCCGAAGGCTCAGAGAAGGTTGGGGGAGGGGACCCATTGGAATGGCTATTGGGAGACAGATGGTAGCCTCCCGTCAAGGCCATCCAGCGTGTTCTTTAACGTGCACAGGGAATGGCTCTCCCGCACACGGGACCACGGCTTAACGTCTCATCCGACGGACGGCGGCCTTTCCTAACCCATCTGTGTCCCCTATTGACCGTGGGAGGGCGGGGAGTTTTTTGTGGAGATAAACCTTAACGATGACCCAGCTGGGACTCGAACCTGGAAACTACAGATTACGAGCCTGGTGTGCTACCGACTGAGCCACCCCCTCCCCATCTTAACTGAGACAACCAATGCTCTGAGTGTGAAGCCGATAGCAGAGAAATAATGTTGGAGCAACATATGAAAGCTTACCAGAAAGAAGTTTAACCTTAAAGTAATTTAAATTAACTCTTTAACCCTTAATTAATGCAGAGGATAATAGGACTCCAGACAATTTTAAATCATCTAGAAACATCAGTTCTTCTACACCACTCTTTTTGGTTTTACTTCCCCAGAGTTAATTATCAAAACTTCAGAAAACAGAAATTGAAGGTGGAAACATTTTAAAGCCAAAACTACTAAAACGTTAGAGCTAATTATTCAGAAGTGGTCGGTGGGAAAAGTAGTTCATAGGGGACTTGGTCAATTACAGCTGCTGTCTGCATGTCAACAAACTACACGACGGAGCATGGGGAAAAAGTGAGTATTGTATTTTCTTCAAGAAGTTAATTAAATTTTTGTTTACAATTTACGATTTTACACTTAGCAAAATATTGCATTTACTAGATATTTGTTTTGTAGGACAAACGGAACTTTCTATCTGCTCTGTTCGTATTAAATTTAATTCGACAGGAAGCATAAAGGGTAAGCTAGGAGTTGTTCTTGTGCAAGCTCGGTTTTCACTATGTTTGTCTCATGTAGCGATGGAAGACTTGATATAATGCTCTTGCGTAAACATAAATCGTTCGCGTGTAATTTCGGTTTTGATGAGGTGTGTCTCGTGTAAATATGGAGGTCTTGATGCACTGCTTCTCAGGTAAGTATAGAGTGGTTCTCTTGTAAGCTCAGTTTTGATGTGTGTTTCCTGTAAGCTCGGTTTTGATGTAGTGTGTTTCCTGTAAGCTCGGTTTTGTTGTAGTGTGTTTCTTGTAAGCTCGGTTTCAATTCAGTGTGTAGGGATGAAGGACTTGAAGAAGTGTTTATCATTTAAGCATGGTTTTGATGCAGTGTGTCTCGTGTAAGCATGATTTTGATGCAGTGTGTCTCGTGTAAGTATGATTTTGATGCATTGTGTCTCGATTAACGATGGAAGTCTTGATGCAGTTTGTCTCGTGTAAGCATGGTTTTGATGCAGCTTGTCTCGTGTAAGCAGGATTTTGATGCAGTGTGTCTCGTGTAAGCATGGTTTTGATGCAGCTTGTCTCGTGTAAGCATGGTTCTGATGCAACTTGTCTCGAGTAAGCATGGTTTTCATGCAGTTTATCTTGTGTAAGCTTGATTTTGATGCAGTGTCTCTCGTGTAAGCATGATTTTGATGCATTTTTTCTCGAGTAACGATGGAGGTCTTGATGTAATGTTTCACATGTAAGCATGGTTTTAATGCAGTTTGTCTCGTGTAAGGATGATTTTGATGCAGTGTGTCTCGATTAACGATGGAGGTCTTGATGTAATGTTTCACATGTAAGCATGGTTTTGATGCAGCTTGTCTCGCGTAAGCTCGGTTTTGATGTGTGTTTTCTGTAAGCTCGGTTTTGATGTACTGTGTTTCCTGTAAGCTCGGTTTTGTTGTAGTGTGTTTCTTGTAAGCTCGGTTTTGTTGTAGTGTGTTTCTTGTAAGCTCGGTTTCAATTCAGTGTGTAGGGATGAAGGACTTGAAGAAGTGTTTATCATTTAAGCATGGTTTTGATGCAGTTTGTCTCGAGTAACAATGGTAGTCTTGAAGTAGTGCTTCTCACCTAAGCATGTTTTTGATGCAGTCTGTCTCGTGTAAGCATGATTTCGATGCAGTGTGTCTCCTGTATGCATGATTTTGATGCAGCGTCTCTCGTGTAAGCATGATTTTGATGCAGTGTGTCTCGTGTTACAATGAAGGTCTTTGTGTATCTAGGTGGCTTGAGCTGGCTCGCCATTAGGGACGTTCAAAACGGGCCCCGCGCTAAAGAAAATAAAATGAAAATAAAAGAATAGTAGGAGGAAAAATGAAAAAAAAAATAGATGCAAACAGTGGGAGAAGAAAGACCTTACCTAACCACCCATCTCCCTCTGATATTTGTAATTCAAACGAAAAACGAGAGCCCCGCAAATGTTTCGTGCTCCCAGCTCCACGAAAGGTAACAGAGACACTGACATCAACACTCCTACGTTAGATTGAAACACATCAAAGAACTTTTCCTCATGTTGGATACTTCTCAATAAATTTCTTTACAGGGATAATATATCGCTCTGACGATGTGGTTTGCTTTCTCGAATAGAATTACGATGGGCACTCAAAGCATTCTTGCCATGCATCTGCAGAACATAAACCATTGTACTTACCTCAACAAAACTTTTACTCTTCAAAGTACAGTCGCTCAAAAAATATCCAAACACTATGGTTGATTACAGAATTCACAAAAATATCTGGCAATGTTTTTTTAGAAATTAATGATCTGGCAACCTTCGTGTGACGTGACACGAAGGTTGCCAGATCACTAATTTCTAAAAAAAAATCGTTTCCAGATATTTTTTGTGAATTCTGTAATCAACCATAGTGTTCGAATATTTTTTTGAGCGACTGTACTTCTCTTCAGCATCTATGCAAAGTTGCAGTCGTCTATGCCAATACTGGAGTGCTTGGTGCCACTCCTGTTGGGGAATACTCGGCAACTGTCAATGAACGCATTTTGAAATTTCTTGCATCCTTTAAAAAGGCTTCCCAGAAAGTTCCTTTTTATATTTTAGGAACAACCAAAAATCGCATGGTGCAAGATCGGGTGAATATGTAGAATGGAGTAGCTGTTTTTTTTTCCTACAGATAGGATGTGGCTTGTGAGCACTGAGATTGTCACGAAGAAGGAGAACCCTTAACAAACTCCTTCATCTCCTTAACCATTTTGGACAAAACAATATTGGTGTAGTATTACTCATTTATAATAATTTTTTTTTCAGGTTAGGTATCCACAGCTACCACTCCTTGGGAATCCGCTGCCCAGCCCCGCGACAGACAGGCTCCCTAATGGCAAGGCGGTCAGGATCTGTGACTGGCTGCAAGTATGTCTCCTGCAGGCACACACAGATGGGCTGGTGTGCCTGAAGGAGTGCCTTGATGTCATCAAGATTCCTCTGGAATCCACGAAAATTCCATTGTAGGAGTGTGGCCATCTTAAGACTTAGAAGAGTGGGCGGATGACGAATTCCTATTCAACTTAACTGCCGCAGAGGACGGTTTAGTGAATAGGGGGTGTCGGTACCCATGTCCTCGGAATTGTCCGAGGGGCATGGATCGGTGACCGCTCTTTGTGGTGCAGTGATTTTCTTTTTTGGCCCCGGTGGGGGTCCTTAGGTTTGGAAGGTCTTGCTGTCTGAGGGGAGGAGGAGGCCTTCCGGTGGAGGTGGAAAACTGAGTCACAGGAACCTAATGGCAAGGCGGTCTTGGGAATTGAAAGAAAAACTGAACATCCTGTTCCTTGAGCGAAAGTCTTGTAGGAGAGTATTTGTAGGCGTGGTTCATCTTCCGCAACCCAAACACAGCTGTCGATCTTCATGGGAGTTGTATAGTAATAAAACCACGTCTCATCACCTGTTACAATTTCTGTTAACCGTTTGGGGCCACTGGCTTTAAACATTGCCGAGTCTCCTTCACGATTGACTCCAGGCTTTTTTTGCTGTTCTGTCAGTGTTTAGGGTACCTATATGTGGGTATCATTTATAGGGTACCTATATGGTACCCTATAAATGGCTTCCTTCGGCCTTTGTATATGACAGAAGTCTTGGAAGCTCTGCTTCCTTCTCTGAATTTACGCATCCATACCGTAGCAGTGTCATAAGAACAGGCATGATCCTCATAGACATGTTATGATAAATCAGCATGAATTGTTTTCGCACCCCTCGGTGCGAGCGCCTGTATCTCAGTGAGGGGACCACCCTGTGAATATTCCGCTGAGTTGGTTATCTTCACAGGATCCTAAACGCTCGCCTGAGTGTTTGCCGTGCGCGGAGACACGTGTCCCGGGAAAGGAGGATCCTGGTAGTTGCTAGCGGGTCCCCGTCTTCTCTCCTCAGCTCATGACTGGTGGGGTCCCCTTTGACCGTCTTGCCATTAGGGAGCCTGTCTGTCACGGGGCTGGGCAGCGGATTCCGGGGCCTCTGCTATACACTGCTTTGGCCTCTGCTTCCGGTAAGCGGGAGCTCCTGGGGTGGCTCCCCCAGGAGCAATCGGCTGGTGGGCAGGTCCTGCTAGGGTCAACTGTGCAGAGCGGTGAGTAACCTTGCCCACGGTCCAGGTACAGGTTTGCAAGTTTCCTCACAGATTATTTTCCTTTTGTGGTTATCCTTTCTTTGTGAGGCCAGTTTGGCAATTCACAATTTTGTTATTTTACGCTTTGTTTCTTTTGTGTAAAATGTTTTCGTTTTGCACATTTCTCTTTTTATTTTCTTTTTATTTATTTGTGAGGGCTTGGCTCACTGTGTGGGTATAATGCCTGCGTAGCCCTGGCGCCCGACTGGGCGTCCCCTTGTTGGGCTCCATGGAGGGTGGGGACAGAGGGCACTGAACCACACAAAACAAGAAATGAGAGAGAACGATGAAATTAATGCGATCGGTGCCAACAAGAGGGCTCGACATGAGCCCCCCCCATCTTCTTTGTCTCCGTTATCTCTGCCATCGTCTTCTTTGTCTTCGTTCCCGAGATTCCTGATCGTCCACTCCACTGGCGATCAGGTACTTGGGGACATGTCCCCATTTTTCGTGAATAAAGGTTTGAAAGGTCTTGCGGGAGAGCCGAAATCCGTCAAGCGCTTACGATCTAGCGACTTTCAGGTTGAGACCGCTTGCTCCAAACACTCGGAACTGCTCCTGAAAGTCAAAGAAATTGATGGGGTGACTGTTGAAGTCACTCCCCATAAATCTTCGAATTCCTCTAGGGGTGTGATCGCTGAGTGGGGCGTTGTCAAAGTCACTGAGGAGGAAATCCTCTCAGAGCTCACACCTCAAGGAGTAACAGCGGTCCACCGGGTTTCGACACGCCATGATGGGAAATTGGTACCTTACCGGGTACTGATTGTGACATTTAATACGCCACGCCTGCCTTCTTCCATCAAGGCAGGTTACTTGCATTGTGAGGTTTGGCCGTATATATACCAAACCCTCTGCACTGTTTTCAGTGTCAGATATACGGTCATGCACGCACAGCCTGTCGGGGCAAGCCCACCTGTGCTCGCTGTGGCAGTAAGGACCATCTTGATCCTGACTGCACAGCAGAAAAGGCATGCTGTATGAACTGCAGTGGTGAACATCCGGCGTACTCCCGCGACTGTCCGAAGTGGAAGGAGGAAAAGGAGGTACAACGCCTCAAGATAATGAATAACATCACATACGCTGAAGCGAAAAAGCTTGCTCCACCGCCCGCACCACCTGGCAATGTATACTATGCCAGTGCAGTCATTGGGAAGCCCATCGTTCCAGTGACTTAGGTGGCAGTGCAGACGGACATCAGTGTACCACCAACTGAGTCTTTCTCGCCCGCAGCTAAGTACCTCCTCACGCAGGCGAAACCGAGGGTGGTGTCGCCTTCGACATCAACCCCGGTTTCCATTCCTGCAACTCAGCCTTCCACCTCCACCAGAAGGCCTCCTCCTTCCCTCAGACAGCAAGGCCTTCCAACCTAAGGGCCCCCCACCGGGGCCAAAAAAGAAAATCACTGCACCACAAAGAGCGGTCACCGACCCATGCCCCTCGGACAATTCCGAGGACATGGGTACCGACACCCCCTATTCACTAAACCGTCCTCTGCGGCAGTTAAGTTGAATAGGAATTCGTCGTCCGCCCACTCTTCTAAGTCTTAAGATGGCCACACTCCTACAATGGAATTGTCGTGGATTCCAGAGGAATCTTGGTGACATCAAGGCACTCCTTCAGGCACACCAGCCCATCTGTGTGTGCCTGCAGGAGACATACTTGCAGCCAGTCACAGATCCCTCGATCCGGTACTTTACACTAGTTCGCCGGGACTGGGATGGAGATGGTCCAGCTCGTGGGGGTGTCGCCATCCTCTTGAGCAACCATTCTCCATTCCTGGTCGTACCCCTTACCACCAACTTAGAGGCGGTAGCCATCCGTCTCTTCGTGGGGTTCTCGCTAACTGTCTGCTCTGTATATCTTCCACCTGGGAGCATCATCTTCCAGGAAGACCTTGATGATCTCGTCTCGCAGCTGCCGTCCCCCTTCCTCATTATGGGGGACCTCAACGGACACAGTCCACTTTGGGGCAGTGTTGACACCAATTCGAGGGGTGGGGTCCTGGAGCAGTGGCTCCTGGATCCTTCTCTCTCCCTGTTGAACACCGGTGTCAGTACTTACTTTCACTCCCCAACCCACACTTTCACTGCTATGGACCTCACCATCTGCTCCTCCTCGATCCTTCCACTCTTTACATGGGAGGTCGAGGACAACCCGATGCAGCTGCATCAACAGTTCCTCAAACTTCGACATGGTTTCCTCGTTTTCTGAAACCGTGGTGGAATCCAGATTGCACCGCAGCTCGTAAGGCTCAGAACGAGGCTTGGGGGGGGTGTTTTGGAGATATCTGACGACACCCAACCTCGAAAAGTTCAAACGCGCCAGGGCGAAAGCTCGTTTAGTCCGACACCAGAGCCAGAAGGAATCTTGGATCAAGTATACATCTTCTATCACCTGCATGAACAGTTGTAAGGTCGTGTGGGATAAAGTCTGGAAGATGGGTGGGAACTACACGTCCCACTCGTTATCGATCCTGGAGCACAATAGACAGGCAATTGCTGATCCCAAAGCAATTGCCGACACTCTGGGGGAGCCATTCTCTTCCATCTCTTCATCTTCTTCTTACTTCCCCGAGTTTCTGGCCCAGAAGGGCAGGGCGGAACGCTCTCTGCTGTCTTTCCACTCAAATGGCCTGGAGCCTTACAACAGGTCATTCACAGCGGAGGAGATTCGCCTTGCTCTGCACTCCTCGTGTGTATCTGCTGTTGGGCCAGACAATATCCATTATGCCATGCTCCAACATCTCTCACCATCGAGTAAGGATCAGCTGCTCCATGTTTTCAATCGCATTTTTCTCGAGGAGCAGTTTCCGGACTCCTTGTGGGAGGCCATCTTCTTGGCCTTCCCAAAGCCAGGAAAGGATTCCAAGATTCCTTCCAATTATCATCCCATTGCGTTGACGAGCTGCGTGTGCAAGGCGTTGGAAAGAATGGTAAATGCCAGACTCATCTGGTATTTAAAACACCACAACCTTCTTTCCAACACCCAGTGTGACTTTCGCAGGCAACGGTCAACTCTTGACCATCTGATACGCCTCGAATCGGCTATCAGAAACTCATTTTTACGTAGAAAGCACCTGGTGTCAATTTTCTTCGACATCGAAAAAGCGTACGACACGGCTTGGAGATTTCGCATTCTTCGTGACCTCCACAGCTTCGGCTTGAGAGCTCACATGCCGATCTTCATCTCCAACTTCTTGTTGACACGTTCTTTTCGTGTCCGTGTTGGTAACACACTGTCGCGGCAGTACCCCCAAGAACAGGGGGTGCCACAAGGCTGCATTCTGAGTGTTACGCTTTTCGCTGTCAAGATTAATTCTATTACTAGACAACTTCCTCCATCAGCAGGCAATACCCTCTATGTTGATGACTTTAGCATCTTTTGCTCTTCGTCCAGCATGAGGGTCATTGAAAGACAACTGCAAATTGCCCTGAACAATCTTTCGGTTTGGGCGATGGCAAACGGGTTTCGGTTCTCCCCACAGAAGACTGCTTGTGTTCACTTTTGTCACAAGCGTAATCTTCCCCTCCCTTTCTTGGGGTCCTCCCCTCCCTTTCTTGGGGGGTGGACCGATGTTCTTTGCTCCGCCTCTACCGTGCACTTATCCGATCGAAACTGGACTATGGATCCCAGGTGTACAACTCTGCCTGTGATTCAGTGGTGAAGGTGCTGGACCCCCTCCATCACCAGGCTCTTCGTGTTTGCACGGGAGCCTTCTGCACCTCACCGGTCCAGAGTCTCTACGTCGAGACCGACGTACCCCGTTTATCTCTTTGTCGTCAGTTGTCCCTTCAATACGCATCTAAATTGTGATCCCTGCCTGGCCATCCCACTTGGGACTGCGTTTTCAGTCCGAAGTGGGAAGTGATTTACACAAATCGGCCGACTGCCATTCGTCCTTTTGGTTTGCGTGTCCGAGGCTACCTCAGAGACATTAACACCAGTCTCGATAGCGTTGAACAGTCGACAGCTGAGCCACTTCCACCATGGCTCGCTGTTTCCCCTTCCTGCGATTTTTCCCTGTGCAGGATGGGGAAGGCCTTTACACCCAACTGTGTGTACCGGCAACTCTTTGTCAGCCATCGTGCTGAGTACCCGGACTTCTTGCCTGTCTTCACAGATGGCTCGAAGTCCGGCACATCGGTGGGATCGGCCATGGTCTGCTGTGATGTAATCATTGCAGACCAGATCCCACCGCAGTGTTCCATCTTCACTGCAGAGTTGCACGCTATCAGCCTCGCCTTGGACCACGTGGCGACTAAGCATCATCATCAGTGTGTGCTTTACACCGAATTAGTGATCTGGCAACCTTCGTGTCACGTGACACGAAGGTTGCCAGATCACTAATTTCTAAAAAAATCGTTGTAAGATGTTTTTTTAAAATTCTGTAATCAACCATAATGTTCGGATACTTTTTTGAGCGACTGTACAAGGTAGCTACTCGTCCTCTTCTCCTTTATGCATCTCCAACTTGGAGCTACTTGAAAGACCTAAAATTAAAAAAATTCAAACTTTCCAAAACAAGATCATGCCTCAGATTGTCGGCGAATCCTGGTTCGTGCGTAATTAGATCATCCAAAGGGATCTTTGTATCCCTTCTGTCGGGACTGCATTAGAGATGTTGCAATTCAGTTTTTTGAAACTGCTATGGAACATCAGAATCTTTTGATTTCAGGAGCTGTTAAGTACGATCACCTCTGCCAGCAAAATATTAAGAGGCCTCAAGATCCATCATTGGTGTCAGATCAATTCTAATGATTTTTTTGTCTCTAGTTGATCTTGAAAATCAAGAAAGAGTCTTAGGGCTCTTATTCTTTTTAGTTTATGCCTCTTTACATTTTTTGGGCGGGGGTGGCTCAGTCGGTAGCGCGCCAGGCTCGTAATCTGTAGTTCCCAGGTTCGAGTCCCAGCTGGGTCAGCGTTGAGATTTATCTCCGCAAAATTCCCCGCCCTGCCCACGGTCAGTAGGGGACACCGATGGGCTTGGAAAGGCCGCCGTCCGTCGGATGGGACGTTAAGCCGTGGCCCCGTGTGCGGGAGAGTCATACCTGTGCACGTTAAAGAACACGCTGGATGGCCTTGACGGGAGGCTACCATCTGTTTACTAACAGCTGTTCCAGTGAGTCCCCTCCCCCAACCTTCTCTGAGCCTTCGGGGTCCATGTGACCTGGCCATTTAGCCCATTGTGTGCAAAAAAGTGCCGCTCAGAGGTAAAACAACCCAACCCAGGTTCGAGTCCCAGCTGGATCAGCGTTGAGACTTATCTCCACAAAACTCCCTGCCCACGGTCAATAGAGGACACTGATGGGCTTAGAATGGTCGCCGTCCGTCGGATGGGACGTTAAGCCGTGGCTCTGTGTACAGGAGAGCCATACCCTGTGCACGTTAAAGAACACGCTGGATGGCCTTGACGGGAGGCTACCATCTGTCTCCCAACAGCTGTTCCAGTGGGTCCCCTCCCCCAACCTTCTCTGAGCCTTCGGGGTCCATGTGACCTGGCTATTTAGCCCATGGTGTGCAAAAAAGTGCCGCTCAGAGGTAAAACAACCAACCAACCAACTTTACATTTTAACTTCGATGGCACGGGCACACTTCAGATGGAGGAGATAAAGATTTCCATTTCTCTGTTTATAATCTCTGATCTCAGATATACACCAAAGAGCCAAAACGTTATGACCAGCGCGTCTTTATGCAAATCGAAGCAACTGCATCTAAACGACGGCGCGAGCGAAGGTCATGAAACAGTATAAATATCACCTGATACTGAGCTCTGTTAATCAATGTTTTTCTTTTTCTTCAGATGGGGAAGGCAGCGGATTTAAGTGAGTTGGACAAAGGCCAAATCGTAATGGCAGACCACTGGGTCAGAGCATTTCCGAGACGGCAAGGTTTTTAGGGTGCTCACGGTCAGTCGAGGTTTTTACTTTCAAAAAATAGTCTGAGGAGGGAAATATCACGAACTGCCGGTATGGGCTGACCACAGCTCATTGATCTAGAGGTCGGCGAATGCTACTCCGTATGATATGAGCCAACAGAAGGGATGCTATGGTCCAACTCGCCTGTAATTTGAATGCTGGTGAGGGGAGTAATGTGCCACAACACGCAGTACATCGAACCCTGATGAAAATGGACCTGCATAGCTGCAGGCTGCTCTGAATGCCCATGCTAACCGCGGTTCACCATCGAAAGCACTGCAATGGGCATGCAAGCATCAAAACTGGACCTTGAATGATTGGAAGAAGGTCATCTGGTCCGATGACTCTCGTTTCCTGTTGCACCATGTGGATGGCTGGGTACATGGAGGAAGGGAATGCTTTGCACAATGTTCTGCTGTGAAACTTTGAGTCTAGTCATTCATGTGCAGGAAACTATGACGTCTACCACCTACCTAAACGATTGGATTGGTTTGTTTTACCTCTGAGCGGCACTTTTTTTCACACCATGGGCTAAATGGCCAAGTCACATGGACCCCGAAGGCTCAGAGAAGGTTGGGGGAGGGGACCCACTGGAACAGCTGTTGGGAGACAGATGGTAGCCTCCCCTCAAGGCCACCCAGCGTGTTCTTTAACGTTGGGTTGTTTTACCTCTGAGCGGCACTTTTTTGCACACCATGGGCTAAATGGCCAGGCCACAAGGACCCCGAAAGCTCAGAGAAGGTTGGGGAAGGGGACCCACTGGAACAGCTGTTGGGAGACAGATGGTAGCCTCCCGTCAAGGCCATCCAGCGTGTTCTTTAACGTGCAGAGGGTATGGCTCTCTCGCAACGGGGCCACGGCTTAACGTCCCATCCGATGGACAGCGGCCTTTTCAAGCCCATCGGTGTCCCCTACTGACCGTGGGCAGGGCTGGGAAATTTTGCGGAGATAAATCTCAACGCTGACCCAGCTGGGACTCGAACCTGGGAACTACAGATTACGAGCCTGGCGCGTTACCGACTGAGCCACCCCCGCCCCTCACCTACCTAAACACCATGGCAGAGAAGGTACACCCTTTCATGGCTATGGCATTCCCCTCTAGTAGTGCCTTCTTTCAGCAGGATAATACGCCATGCCACACTGCCCGGATTGTTCGAGAATGGTTCGCAGAACATGAGAAGACCTCCAGGTATTGCCCTGGCCTCCAATTTCCCCAGACATCAATCCAATCGAGCATCTGTGGTTTGTGTTGGAACAGCATATCCGATCTGCGGCGGCTCAACCGCGTAACATACAAGAGTTAAAGGATCTGCTGGTAATGTGTTGGTACCGGATACCACAAGACAACTTTAGAAATTGTGTAGCGTCCATGCCTTGCCGGGTAAGAGCTGTTTTGGCGGCACGTGGAGGACCAACATCATATTAGGCGAGTGGTCATAATGTTTTTGCTCTTCGGTGTATATTATATATGGACAGTACCGGGGGGGGGGGGGGGGGTTGAGTTGTTTTACCTCTGAATGGCACTTTTTTGCACACCATGGGCTAAATGGCCAGGTCACAAGGACCCTGGAAGGCTCAGAGAAGGTTGGGGGAGGGGACCCACTGGAACAGCTGTTAGGAGACAAATGGTAACCTCCCGTCAAGGCCATCCCGCGTGTTCTTTAACGTGCACAGAGTATGGCTCTCCCGCACACGGGGCCACGGCTTAACGTCCCATCCGACGGACGGCGGCCTTTCCAAGCCCATCGGTGTCCCCTTCCGACCGTGGGCAGGGCGGGGAATTTTTGCGGAGATAAATCTCAACGCTGACCCAGCTGGGACTCGAACCTGGGAACTACAGATTACGAGCCCGGCGCGCTACCGACTGAGCCACCCCCGCCCCAAAGCATCAATGGGTGTCAAATAATGGGTCCTTGGTGCCGTAGAATTGGCCGACCCTTGCCTTTTATGAAGGGATACAGCAGTCTGCTTTCATTGACAATGCATTACAATGATTCCACTTCGCCGCGAACAGAATCAGTTTTCAAGGAAATGCTCTCGCGACATTTTATTGGTTGCGTAATTATGGTGCTGAAGTTTGTGTTTCGGAAAGGATCGTCTAACTTTCGCTGATTTGGTTTACTAATTGGATCAATGAGATGGCGTCTGCGAGGGAAGTGGGGTGAAAGAACCTGGCAATAACCGAGATGAATGCCGCGCGCTTATGAGAGCGAATCACGTGGCTTGCTTTGTCTCACCGGTCATTAGTTAATTTAATCGAAAGGAAAACGGCGGGAAAATAGAGGCTCCAGCTTTTAATCAACTAATGGAACGAAGAGAAGCAAAAAAGGAGGTGCAGCAGAACTTTAGATTATCGGAGAGGTGTCTTTTGTGACGTTACAGGACACAACGACGAGAGGACGCGGGAAACGGACGACTCGTTACGTATAAATTAATTATTGATGAAGTATTGATAAAATGGTTAGTGGCAACAAGGAAAGTTCTGTTCCAAAGTATGCTATACAATGAATTCAGTGGACATGCGAAGAACGTGGGAATTTAAAAAGTTTATTGTTTGTGTCATAAAGTTAGAGTTATTCTAAATAACTGGGGGGTGGGGGGGTGGGGCTCAGTCGGTAGCGCGCCAGTCTCGTAATCTGCAGTTGGGTTGGGTTGTTTTACCTCTGAGCGGCACTTTTTTGCACACCATGGGCTAAATGGCCAGGTCACATGGACCCCGAAGGCTCAGAGAAGGTTGGGGGAGGGGACCCACTGGAACAGCTGTTGGGAGACAGATGGTAGCCTCCCGTCAAGGCCATCCAGCGTGTTCTTTAACGTTGGGTTGTTTTACCTCTGAGCGGCACTTTTTTGCACACCATGGGCTAAATGGCCAGGTCACAAAGACCCCGAAGGTTCAGAGAAGGTTGGGGGAGGGGACCCACTGGAACAGCTGTTGGGAGACAGATGGTAGCCTCCCGTCAAGGCCATCCAGCGTGTTCTTTAACGTTGGGTTGTTTTACCTCTGAGCGGCACTTTTTTGCACACCATGGGCTAAATGGCCAGGTCACAAGGACCCCGAAGGTTCAGAGAAGGTTGGGGGAGGGGACCCACTGGAACAGCTGTTGGGAGACAGATAGTAGCCTCCCGTCAAGGCCATCCAGCGTGTTCTTTAACGTTGGGTTGTTTTACCTCTGAGCGGCACTTTTTTGCACACCATGGGCTAAATGGCCACGTCACATGGACCCCGAAGGCTCAGAGAAGGTTGGGGGAGGGGACCCACTGGAACAGCTGTTGGGAGACAGATGGTAGCCTCCCGTCAAGGCCATCCAGCGTGTTCTTTAACGTGCACAGGGTATGGCTCTCCCGCACACGGGGCCACGGCTTAACGTCCCATCCGACGGATGGCGGCCTTTCCAAAGCCATCGGTGTCCCCTACTGACCGTGGGCAGGGCGGGGAATTTTGCGGAGATAAATTTCAACCCTGACCCAGCTGGGACTCGAACCTGGGAACTACAGATTACGAGCCTGGCGCGCTACCGACTGAGCCACCCCCACCCCACTGAAATGAGGGAACGTCTTCTATGCCGTAAAATAAATGAAACAATGAAGTTCCGTTCCTTGATGCAGGCTGGATTAGCACTTTCCCTTGAGTGTCCTCAGACTCGCATGAGGCCGTTACTGGAGGATCCGGGGCGGGGGTGGCTCAGTCGGTAGCGCGCCAGGCTCGTAATCTGTAGTTCCCAGGTTCGAGTCCCAGCTGGGTCAGCGTTGAGATTTATCTCCGCAAAAATTCCCCGCCTTGCCCACGGTCAGTAGGGGACACCGATGGGTTTGGAAAGGCCGCCGTCCGTCGGATGGGACGTTAAGCCGTGGTTCCGTGTGCGGGAGGGCCATACTCTGTGCATGTTAAAGAACACGCTGGATGGCCTTGACGGGAGGCTATCATCTGTCTCCTAACAGGTATTCCAGTGGGTCTCCTCCCCCAACCTTCTCTGAGCCTTCGGGGTCCATGTGACCTGGCCATTTAGCCCATGGTGTGCAAAAAAGTGCCGCTCAGAGGTAAAGCAACCCAACCCAGCCGTTCCTTGATGCAGGCTGGATTAGCACTTTCCCTTGAGTGTCCTCAGACTCGCATGAGGCCGTTACTGGAGGATCCGAAACAGAAACGTGATTCGACACTAAAGAGGACCGATACTGGATTTGTCCCTAAGCATCTCTCTCTCTGTGCACCACTGCAGATGCAAATGAAGATGGCCAATCGATTCAACAGCCCCGTCATCTTCTGATTATATTCATCAACACGCACAGACAGGGATGCCATTACGATGTCGGAAATCTGGCGGTCTTGTAACAGATCTCTTTCTTGTACAGTCGCTCAAATAAATATCCGAACACAACAGTTATTGATTACAATAATTGATTACAGAATTCAGAAAAGATATCTGGCAATGATTTTTTTTATAAATTAGTGATCTGGCAACCTTCGTGTCACGTGATTACAGAATTTAGGAAAAATATATGGAACGTGTACAGCAACTGTACACGCTCCAGTTACCGTTCACAGCAAACTGGAGCGTGTGCAGTTACTGCACACGCTCCAGTTTGCTGTGAACGGTAACTGCACACGCTCAACATTTCCGTGAGTGAGCCCACACGATCTAGTATCGAAATAATATGACCACCTACAGTCGCTCAAAAAAAAAGTAATTTATCTCCGCAAAATTCCCCGCCTTGCCCACGGTCAGTAGGGGACACCGATGGGCTTGGAAAGGCCGCCGTCCGTCGGATGAGACGTTAAGCCGTGGCCCCGTGTGCGGAAGAGCCATACCCTGTGCACGTTAAAGAACACGCTGGATGGCCTTGACGGGAGGCTACCATCTGTCTCCCAACAACTGTTCCAGTGGGTTCCCTCCCCCAACCTTCTCTGAGCCTTCGGGATCCATGTGACCTGGCCATTTAGCCCATGGTGTGCAAAAATGTGCCGCTGAGAGGTAAAACAACCCAACCCAACCCTCCTAATTTCTTTTCTAAATCTGAACCTATTTGTGCTGATTGTGGATGGGACTAGAACTATACGAACAGAGAGCAACTAAACCTTTTCGGAGTTGGGAGGAGAGGAAACGTATTAGAGACACACGGAGAGCTTTCCAGAGACAGAGAGAGAAGAGCAATTAGAGTGATGAGAGCACTGTGATTTGCTCTTTCTGATCGTTCCCACACGGCTTGTCTCGACACTCTTGAACAGTAATTGTGGCACGTCATCTGACGCTCTCAGTTCGAGAGTCGGGTTCCTTCCGAGCTCTGCGATACTCATTAGATCGTAACAGGGGAATATAATTAAAGTAGAGCTTTCCGAAACAGTGGCCAGCAAAGGGTGTTATTGTGCCGAGGGGGTTCATACGATCACCGCTTTCAATCCATTCCCATCCACTGCTGCGACGAGGATTACGTGTTTGCTTAGGTTGATGCCAGAACTGCAGTAGGTTGAAAGTTCGTAACTGGAGGACTCGGGTGTGTGTGTGTGGGGGGGAGTCGCGACTGTCAAAATGGTTGGAATAGTTGCATATATATATATGGGAAAGATCACGTGATAGTGGGACAGGGGTTGGCGTTGTAGGTTGGATTGTTTTACCTCTAAGTGTTACTCTTTTTTCACACAATGGGTGGGCGGGCGGGCGGGGGTAGCTCAGTCGGTAGCGCGCCAGGCTCGTAATCTGCAGTTCCCAGGTTCGAGTCCCAGCTGGGTCAGCGTTGAGGTTTACATCCGCAAAATTCCCCGCCCGCCCACAGTCAATAGGGGACACCGATGGGCTTGGAAAGTCCGCCGTCCGTCGGATGGGACGTTAAGCCGTGGCCCCGTGTGTGGGAGAGGGTTGGTTTGTTTTACCTCTGAGCGGCACTTTTTTGCACACCATGGGCTCAAAGGCAAGGTCGCATGGACCCCGAAGGCTCAGAGAAGGTTGGGGGAGGGGACCCACTGGAACAGCTGTTGGGAGACAGATGGTAGCCTCCCGTCAAGGCCATCCAGCGCGTTCTTTAACGTGCACAGGGTATGGTTCTCCCGCACACGGGGCCACGGCTTAACGTCTCATCCGACGGACGGCGGCCTTTCCAAGACCATCGGTGTCCCTTGCTGACCGTGGGCAGGGCGGGGAATTTTGCGGAGATAAATCTCAACGCTGACCCAGCTGGGACTCGAACCTGGGAACTACAGATTACGAGCCTGGCGCGCTACCGACTGAGCCACCCCCGCCCCAATGTGAGGGAGAGGCACATCCTGTGCACATTAAAGAACACGCTGGATGGCTTTGACGGAAGGCTACCATCTGTCTCTCAACAGCTGTTCCAGTGGGTCCCCTCCCCCAACCTTCTCTGAGCCTTCGGGGTCCAGTCATTACGGTGACCTGGTCATTTAGCCCATGGTGTGCAAAAATGTGCCGCTCAGAGGTAAAACAACCGAACCCAACCCACACAATGGGCTAAATGTCCAGGTCACCAGGATCCCGAAGGCTCAGAGAAGGTTGGGGGAGGAACCATTGGAACATCTGTTGAGAGACAGATGGTAGCCTCCCGTCAAGACCATCCAACGTGTTCTTTAACGAGCACAGGGTAGGGCCCTCCCGCATACTGGGTCACGGCTTAACGTCCCATCCGACGGACGGGGGAGCTTTCCAAACCATTCGGTGTCCCTTACTGACTGTGGGCATGGCGGGGAGTTTAGCAGAGGGTTCGTAGGTAGCACACCATATGTATAACCAGTTTCGAGTTGATATTTCCCCCACAAACTCTCAACTTGAGGATTGGGATTGGCTTAGTCGGCAGCGCGTCTGGCTCGTAATAAGCAGTTCCCGAGTTCGAGTCCCAACTCTGCCAGTGTTGAGATTTATCTCCGTTAACTTCGTACTAGCCCTCGGTGAGAGAGCGGACACCATAGATACGCCGCCGTCCTTTGGATGAGACACAAACCCGTGACTCCATGTGCACGAGAACTATATTCTGTACACCTGTAAATACACGCTGGACGGCCTGGACGGAAGGCTTCCATACATTTCTTAACTGTTGTGCATTGGGACCCAATATCCTAATCTTCTCTGAGCCTTTCGGGTCGTTGTGACCTGGACATTTTGCCCATTGTGTACAAAAAAAACCTGCCGCTTAGAGGTTAAAACGACCCTAATTCATCTTGCCCTCGATGAGAAATGGGTCAGCGACTCTAGGGATTCAGTGTTATAATGCTCTATCCAAATGTGCAGGGGGCGGGGGTGGCTCAGTCGGTAGCGCGCCAGGTTCGTAATCTGTAGTTCCCAGGTTCGAGTCCCAGTTGGGTCAGCATTGAGATTTATCTCCGCAAAATTCCCCGCCCTGCCCACGGTCAGTAGGGGACACTGATGGGCTTGGAAAGGCCGCCGTCCGTCGGATGGGACGTTAAGCCGTGGCCCCATGTGCGGGAGAGACATACCCTGTGCACGTTAAAGAACACGCTGGATGGCCTTGACGGGAGGCTACCATTTGTCTTCCAACAGCTGTTCCAGTGGGTCCCCTCCCCCAACCTTCTCTGAGCTTTCGGGGTCCATGTGACCTGGCCATTTAGCCCATGGTGTGCAAAAAAGTGCCGTTCAGAGGTAAAACAACCCAACCTAAAATTCTGTGTCGTGACCACTTCCCACATTCGCATGCGGCTGCTCCGCAGAAACTGCGATCCAGTCAATTGGTCCCCCAGCGCAGGCTGTGCATGAAGAAAACTCTGGATATCCCTTATGAGAAGCTTCAATCCCCCCCCCCCCCCCCCACCAACAGTTGTTCAGAAGATCCCCTTCTTCCTTGGCCACGTTGCTCATTGCGAGCACAAAAGGTGCCCTTAGAGGTAAAATCAATCAAGTCAAGGTTCTCGTTGTTAGCAGTAGTCAGGCCCGGATCTAGAAAAAATCGAAAGGGGTGGGTGGAAAAGTGTGGGAAAGAAACATAACGAGCCTGAAAAATGCAAGAATTGGAATGAGACTGGATTTTCAATTCCGTATAACCTTTCGGTCTGTAAATGGTAGCTGGTTAGTCACTGGAAGGAGAGCTATGCACCAATCCCCTGTGATGATGCATAGAACCGGCCAGGCCTAGCACCTAATGTCCGACCCCGCCTTCTCGTGGTGCAGACCGTTAGTACCTTTCAAAAGAGATACTCTCTTGTGGAAGTGAACGGAAGGGGAGGGCTGCCAGATTAGTGTGGCTTACTGATCTGGACAACTATGGCTACTTTTCTTTTTTTTCTACCCTGCTGAGGAGTGGTCAACCACACAGGGTCCTGGTGCTGACCATATAAACCCACTGGACTGGACAGATATATGGCTCTGAGCTTGATTATGGATCCTGATTTTGCTGCACTGGTGGGCTTCTGTGGAGGGAAAATCTTCCGCTGTGTTTTCTGTTTGTTTGTGGGTTGACAGCCCCAAGTGAATAGATTCACAGGATATGTTTATCAGCTGGTGGATAATCCTGAGCAGAGGTCATCGCAGGCACCTGAACTCTTTGCTTCTATTGGCATCGTCAAATTCTACATTGGAGGAAGTCTTCCAGTGTAGATGGCTTCAGCCTTTAGTAGTGGGGGAACGGGTCTTTGCCCCATGTCTGCGATTAGGGGGCTGTTTGATATTGTCGGCATTCCCTCTCTCAATAAACATAGTTTCTTTAAACATCCCACTAACCATTTTCTCTCCATAGGTAGTTGGAATGTGAGGACTCTGCACAGAGCTTTTTCTCTTGATGTCCTCACACAAGAATTCCACCATTATAATTTAGATATTCTCGGCTTGCAAGAGACCAGATGGACAGATAAAGGTCAGATTCTTAAAAATAATCTTAAATTTCTCTTTTCAGGGAGGGACGACAATAAGCATCACCAAGGCGTGGGTCTGCTTCTCAGCAGACACGCTAGTGATGCTCTTTTAGGATATCAGTGCATTAATGAAAGGTTTCTTACAGCAAAATTTCAGACAAGTGTTAAAGACTTGAATGTTATCTGCTGTTATGCCCCCACTGAGGATGCCGATGAGGATGAGAAGGCTAGGTTTTATGGACAACTTCAGGATATTTTGAATTCTGTCAAGAAAGGAGATATTACCCTTGTTCTTGGTGACTTCAATGCCAAAGTTTGTACGGACTCTGACATTTTGGGAGGGGTGATAGGTCTTTTGGTATTGGTAGCTGCAATGACAATGTCTCCTACAGGTAAGTAAACTCAATGTTTTCAGAATAACTAACACTTATTACAAACACCGCGACATACATAAGCACACATGGTTTCACCTGATGGGCTGCATAAGAATACGATTGATTATATATTAATTAACAGAAAATGGGCTAGTTCTGTTAGGAATACCAGGTCATATAGGGGAGCTGAAATTAGATCTGACCATTACCTTGTTAAAAGTGTCTTGCAACTTAAACTTAAAAAGTGTTGTGCTAAGGTTAAAAAATTTGCTTTTAATATTGAAGCTCTGAAAGATCCTGTTATAGCCAAAGCTTACCATGATAGGTTACTTAGTCATTATGACAGCCATGGTATGCTTACAACTGAATTTGAGGAAGAATGGGATCATTTTAAACAGGCGTTTTGGACACTAACAGTACTCTTTTAGAAAAAGAGGAGCAGAAGAGACAGAATTATTTGAGTGATAAGGCATTTGAGCTTATTTCTGAAAGAAGGAACTGCAGGAATGTCCTTAATCAGTACCCTACTAGTCCTAATAGAAAGCATTAGAGAGAGCTTAATAAACGTGTAAAAGATCAATTAGCTGCTGATAAGAATCTTTGGCTTGATGGATTGGCTGACAAAGCTGAGGAAGCAGTTAGGCAGCACAACAGCAGAGAGCTGTACCAGATAGTTAATATTTTGTGTGGTAGAAAACGGACAGGTATACAAGGATTGAAGGATAAACAAAGTAAGGTTATAGAAGGGGAGGATTCTGTCATGGCTAGGTGGGCTGAGCATTTCAGTGATGTTCTAAATAATGTGATTAGTTCTACTCCCATTGTTTGCAATGATGATAGATGCATTGGTGGCTTTAATGTTGGCCCTATAACACAATCTGAAGTTATTTTGGCTATTTCTAAACTGAAACTACATAAATCCCCAGGGGTAGATGAAATTACTACAGAAATGCTCAGAGCTGGGAATGTTTCGGTTACCACTTGGATGATTGAAATTTTGAATAACTTTTATGATAAAGGCATTGTTCCTAAAGATTTTACCAGAGCTATTATTATCCCTATTTTTAAAAAAGGTGATAGCAGTTCTTGTGATAACTATAGGGGTATCAGCCTACTCTCTGTTCCAGGAAAAGTTCTTTCCATGATTGTGCTTAATAGAATTAAGAATCTGGTTAACAGTCAATTGCGTGATGAGCAATGTGGATTCAGAAGTGGTAGGGGATGTGTGGATCAGATATTTTCACTTAGGCAGATTCTTGAGAAATGTTTAGAGTTTCAAAAACCTTTGGTTGCTAGCTTTGTTGATTTCAAAAAGGCTTTCGACCCTGTTGATCGTCATAATTTGTGGTTGATTGTGAGATCATATGGTATACCAGACAAGTTAGTTAACATAATAAAAGCTCTGTCGTGTGTGAGAGTTGGTAAGTCTTGTAGCAATTGGTTTAGCATTTCTTCTGGTGTTCGACAAGGGTGCATTTTGTCTCCTTTTCTCTTTAGTTTGGTTATTGATTATGTTATGCGAAATTCACTTCAAGGGAAAGATTTTGGCCTTAAATGGATTGGAGATACGAAAATTTCTGATTTAGATTATGCTGATGATTTAGCCCTTTTGGCAAATGATGTTGATGAGATGAACTCTTTCATTCGAGCTCTTGATGAGACTGGTGGTAGAGTAGGTTTGGTTATAAACAGAGAGAAAACTAAAGTGATGAAAATTGGTCAGGCAGGTTGTGATTCAGTTAATCTGAATGATTGCAGTCTTGAGCAGGTGTCACAGTTTAATTATCTTGGGAGCTATGTAACAGATAATGGTGATGTGCGGCATGAGATTAACAGGCGAATAGGGATTGCTGCCGGGACTTTTAAGAATCTAGGGGGAGTGTGGAGAAATAAGTGTATGCACCTAAAGACTAAAATTAGACTGTATAATAGTTTGGTTCTTTCTAGGGTTAGTTATGGTAGTGAAACTTGGACGCTGTGTAAACAAGATAACAGGAAACTAGATGCTGTTGATTCTAGATGCTTACGCAGTATCTTGAGAATTAGGTGGTTTAACTTTGTAACTAATGATGAGGTTAGGCAAAGGAGTCTGCAACCTCCTTTAAGCAGCATATTGTGCAGAGAGAGACTCCGTTGATTTGGCCATGTTGCCCGTACGAATAATTATAGATTGGCGAATAGGGTTATGAACAGTGTGCCTAAACACCTCAGAAAGAAGGGGAGACCTAGGATGCGGTGGGCAGACAATGTCAAACAGGACCTTGTTAGAATTGGTGTGCAGTGGCCAGATGCAGTAGATGTAGCTCAGGATAGACTTGCTTGGAGAACTAAATTGCACCGTCTGGTTGGACCTCCGTAGCCCATGGCTGCTTGAGGATGATGATGATGATGATGATGATAACCTTTCATCCTTTTACAGCCCTTTAATAAAAGATTTCTTGAAAAATGCGTGAAATGTAAATAGGTTTATTAATTATTTTGTTTTTGTTACATTTATTAGTATTCTGAAAGGTGGTGTTGGTGGTGGTTGTGGTGGTGGTGGTGGTGGGGGGGGGGGCATGGCATCTTTTCTACCCCTAGATCCAACCTTGGCAGTACTGAATACAGTCGCTCAAAAAATTATCCAAACACTATGGTTGATGACAGAATTCAGAAAAAAATATCTGGCAGCGTTTTTTTAGAAATTAGTAATCTGGCAACCTTCGACACGAAAGAGGATCACTAATTTCTAAAAATATCGTTGCCAGATATTTTTCTGAATTCTGTCATCAACCATAGTGTTCGGATATTTTTTTTGAGCGACTGTACAGTTTTGTATTCATAATCTAATGTTTTGTTTCTTTTGATACTACCACTATTTTTTCAAAAATATTTATAACATTAGAAGCTTGAATTGCATCCATTATCCAACCTTGCCAGCTGAAGGAAAGGAGAAAGACTCGAACATATCCAGAGAAACAAAAAATTTGTTTTTTGACTCATGATGATGATCGAATCTAGAAAACTTAGTGTTGATTTCATTTCTACGGAAATGAAATTTTTTCTTGATAACTTTGGCCTGTGAACGTAAAAACCTAATTCAGCAAAAAGAAAGAGGAAAGACATAAAATTTGACCCTATATTCGCGATGGCGTCATCGCAATGCAGTCCCACAGTTCACATTGAGCCTATGAAAGCCGGCACCCTTCGGCCTTAGACGTTTTTTGACGAGTATAATTACTTCCCGATTAACAAAGAAAAAACGTTATACAAAGGTTTCGTGGAAGGTGAAATCGTGTTCGATAGATACGAATATCTCCTAAGAAATGGGGGCGGGGGTGGCTCAGTCGGTAGTGCGTCAGGCTCGTAATCTGTAGTTCCCAGGTTCGAGTCCCAGCTGGGTCAGCGTTGAGATTTGTCTCCGCAAAATTCCCCGCCATGCCCACGGTCAGTAGGGGACACCGATGGGCTTGGAAAGGCCGCCGTCCGTCGGATGGGTCGTTAAGCCGTGGTCCCGTGTGCGGGAAAGCCATACCTTGTGCCCATCAAAGGACACACTGTATGGCCTTAAGAGGATACCATCTGTCTTCCAACAGCTGTTCCAGTGAGTCCCCTCCCCCAACCTTCTCTCAGCCTTCGGGGTCCATCTGACCTGGCAACTTAGCCCATTGTGTGCAAAAAAGTGCCGCTAAGAGGTAAAACAACCCAACTGGGAGAGAAAAAGGAAGAGGGGGGGGGGGAGTGGCCTAGTAGGTAGTGCACAAGGCTCGTAATCTGCAGCTTCTAGGTTCGAGTCCCACTTGCGACAGCGTCGAGATTTATTTTCACTAAACCTTTTCTCTTTGAAGGCCAGAAAGGGGATGCTGATGGGTTTGTTACGGCCTCCATCTGTAGATGGTAGGTAAAGCTGAGGATCTTTTGCAGAAGAGTGTGTTGATTTTCTTCGAGATAGGTACTTTCGAACATTTCAGGAAGTCGAAACGGATATTGGGAGTTTTTCACCTCCAAGGCCCAAGCATGGTTTAGAAGAGTAACCAAACAACTTGCCGACAGATGTCTATGATTTTGTGTTGTGTTGTTTTACCTCTGAGCGGCACTTTTTTGCACACCATGAGCTAAATGTCCAGGTCACATGGACCCCAAAGGCTCAGAGAAGGTTGGGGGAGGGGACCCAATGGACAGCTATTAGGAGACAGATGGTAGCCTCCCGTGAAGGTCATGCTGCGTGTTCTTTAACGTGGACGGGACCACGGCTTAACGTTGCATCCGACGGATGGTGGCATTTCCAAGCCCATTGGTGTCCCCTACTGACCGTGGGCAGGGCAGGGACTTTTGCGGAGATAAATCTCAACGCTGACCCAGCTGGGACTCGAAGTTGGAACTACAGATTACGAGCCTGGCGCGCTACCGACTGAGCCACCCCCGCCCCAGATGGCTACGAACTATAGAAAATGATGGCTTATATTTCGCTAAGTAAGGTGCGTTTTTTATATTATAATAATAATTTCTTAAGCGGACGAAAAAGAGCACGTTAAAGAACACGCTGGATGGCCTTGACGGGAGGCTACTATCTGTCTCCTAACACCTGTCCAGTGGGTCTCCTATCCCCAACCTGATCTGAGCCTCAAAGTTCTTGTGACCTGGCCATTTAGCCCATTATGTACAAAAACGTGCCGCTCAGAGATTCAAAACCCAAAAACAAACCATTTGGCAACTGACATTTGAATCACACTGTGCACTTAATTATAAATAGTCGCCTAGTTGGCCAACAATTGATTGGTCAGACTCAAATTTCCCAGCGATGCAATTTCTCTGATTGGTCGTTTCAGACATTTAGGATAGGGTTGAGCAGACGTGGCTGCCACGTTTCGAATCTGTGGACTCTTCAAATGACATTTCAAGATTATCCAACTTTAGAAGGATTGAGATTCAAAATGTTGCTGAAAATGGCTTGCTGTCTAGGAAGTGCATTGTCCCAGAGAATGGCAAACTCTGCATTAAATCCTTTGTCGATAGAAGATTAGATCTTCAGTAGGAATTTAATCGCAGAATCACGAGAGGCTGTCTTGAATGTCACTGGAGAGTTTATTAGGGATTTATTTACTCACTGAGGGATCCTATTGCTATAAGTTCCAAAACAGTTTAATATAATAGAAATGCTTTATTTTTTCACCCTTTTCTTAGCCACCGAAAACTTTCTAATACCATGCATACATATAAAGTCCTCAAGAAGTCTTCCCAGGTTTGAGTCCCAGCTGAGTCAGCGTAGAGTGGGGCGGGGGTGGCTCAGTTGGTAGCGTGCCAGGCTCGTAATCTGTAGTTCCCAGGTTCTAGTCCCAGCTGGGTCAGCGTTGAGATTTATCTCCGCAAAATTCCCCGCCCTGCCCACGGTCAGTAGGGGACACCGATGGGCTTGGAAAGGCCGCCGTCCGTCGGATGGGACGTTAAGCCGTGGCTCCGTGTGCGGGAGAGACATACCCTGTGCACGTTAAAGAACACGCTGGATGGCCTTGACGAGAGGCTACCATCCGTCTCCCAACAGCTGTTCCAGTGGGTCTCCTCCCCCAACCTTCTCCGAGCCTTCGGGGTCCATGTGACCTGCCATTTAGTCCATGGTGTGCAAAAAAGTGCCGCTCAGAGGTAAAACAACCCAACCCAGCGTAGAGTGATTGCTAAAGTATAGTACTTATGGTGTAACACTAGATGGCACCATCAAAAATCGAAGATTTTTTCAGAGTTAAAGGTGAATTAGGAAAATCGGGGACTTTTCAGGGGGGCTTAAAAATACAAGTGGGTCAACCAGGGGGTCTTTAAAATATGAATTATGAAATATGAATTATGAATGATGAATATTAATAAGGTGGAGTGGTCTGTGACGTCATGGGGAAAAGCACTCTGCAAAGGGGAGACTATTCTGCGACTATACTACTCACATCTCTCTTGAGCTACATCTGCTGCATCTTGCCATTGCACACCAATTCTAACAAGGTCCTGTTTGAATTCATTGTCTGTCCACCACATCCTAGGTCTCCCCCTTTTTTTTGAGGCCTTTTAGCACCCTGGTTCATAACCCTATTCACTGATATATAATTATGCATAAAGGCAACATGACCAAACCAACGGAGTCTCTCTCTGCACAATATGGTGCTCAAAGGATGTTGCCGACTCCTTTGCCTAACCTCATCATTACTTACAAATTTGAATCAAAAGCATCAAGTCTCCTGTTGTTTGCAAAGCGTCCAAGTTTCGCTATCATAACTAACCCTTCAGAAAGAACCAAACTATTATACAGTCTAATTTTAATCTTTAGCTACATACGGCTATTTCTCCAACTCTCCATAGATTCTTAAAAGTCCCAGACTAACCCTATAGAAAGACCTCCCCCCCTAGCAAGAACCAAACTATTATACATTATAATTTCAGTCTTTTTCGGTCTGGCACTAAGATTGCCAGATCGCTAATTTCTAAAAAAATCGTTGCCAGATATTTTTTCTGAATTGTGTAATCAACTATAGTATTCGGATATTTTTTAAGCGACTGTACATATGTCTCATTTTCATAATGATACAAAAATAATGATACGAAAATAATGATACAAAAATGATATATAAATATATTTAATATAGACTTTTTGGTGAATTTTTTCTCAAGATCTAAAGCCTCCTGATAATTATTAATAACCAATCAATAATAATAATTAGTTATTATTAATTAGAGTTAATAATGATTCCAATAGTAATCAACATATTTGGAGTCCACCTTTCCTGGAAACGCTTTTCCATATCAGAATGGGGCGGGGGTGGCTCAGTCGGTAGCGCGCCAGGCTCGTAATCTGTAGTTCCCAGGTTCGAGTCCCAGCTAGGTCAGCGTTGAGATTTATCTCCGCAAAATTCCCCGCCCTGCCCACGGTCAGTAGGGGACACCGATGGGCTTGGAAAGGCCGCCGTCCGTCGGATGGGACGTTAAGCCGTGGCCCCGTGTGTGGGAGAGCCATACCCTGTGCACGTTAAAGAACACGCTGGATGGCCTTGACGGGAGGCTACCATCTGTCTCCCAACAGCTGTTCCAGTGGGTCCCCTCCCCCAACCTTCTCTGAGCCTTTGGGGTCCATGTGACCTGGCCATTTAGCCCATGGTGTGTAAAAAAGTGCCGATCAGAGGTAAAACAACCCAACCCATATCAGAATTATTTGATGGAATAATTCTCAGTAATCGTCACTAACAGCCCCCAGGTTTGGTGAAAAAAATTTAGATGAAATTTATAGAAATACTTTTAAAGATATGTTACACTGCGATACTTTCAATGCCTTCAACAATATCAGCATAATTTTTGCCTTTAACATCAACTCAAAAACTGTGTTAATTGTTGTATTCCTTTTAAATGGTACTTTTTTTGCACAATGGGTTAAATGGCCAGGTCACAAGGACCCCGAGAAGGTTGGGAGAAAAAGACCCACTGGACAGCTGTTAGAACACAGATTGAAGTCTCCCTCAAAATGGGGGGTGGGGGTCAATACAGATTACTACAGATTACGAACCGGGCGCCCAAAATGGGCGCCAGGTTCGTAATCTGTAGTTCCCAGGTTCGAGTCACAGCTGGGGCAGCGTTGAGATTTATCTCCGCAAAATTCACGCCCTGCCCACTGTCAATAGGGGACACCGATGGGTTTGGAAAGGCCGCCGTCCGTCGGATGGGACGTTAGGCCGTGGCCCCGTATGCGGGAGAGCCATACCCTGTGCACGTTAAAGAACACGCTGGATGGCCTTGACGGGAGGTTACCATCTGTTTCCTACAGTTGTTCCAGTGGGTCCCCTCCCCCAACCTTCTCTGAGCTTTCAGGGTCCATGTGACCTGGTCACTAGCATGGTGTGCAAAAAAGTGCCGCTCAGAGGTAAAACAACCGAACCCAAATCTCCCGTCGAAGCCATAAAGTGTGTTCTTTAGCATACAGAAGTATGGCTGTGGTCAAGAGACTGATAATTAAACATTGCCTTTGCTGCTTTTTCAATATTAGATACTTCCCTTAATGAAAATCTTCCTATTTTGTGTACAAGTATATTTTTTATTTTTTAATTTTGGTTTCCTACATTTTTGAAAAAGTATATCGAGGAAAAAGAAATTTAAAAAAGAATTCAAACTGAAAAACAAACGCAGTCTTGTTTATCTCAAGGTTACCAAGAAATGCAAGATATCAGATTTTTAAACAGGAATTTATGAGCGAGACTTTTCTGTCTTGTAAGTAAACTTGGTTGCTGTTCTTTAGGTGTATAATGATTGTCTTTTTTTTTGCTAGAATTCGCAAAAAAAAACTGCAATCCTTTGTATAATCTAATTGCATGTGAGATAACCGACAGATTTGCTTACTTAAGGTGAAAGTTTTCACGCATTAGCGACGCGAAAATAAAAGAGGGAATTTTGGTTGGTCCTCAGATCAGACAGTAATTTCAAGATCCCGAGTTCCAATTAAACTACAAAGAAAAGAGAGCCTGTGAAACATTCAGAAATGTTTGCCACAACTCTTTAGGCAATGTAAGGTCAGGTAACTACGAAGTAATCGTCGAAGAACTACTTTCTTTATATGTAGGTTTAGGATGCAATACGTCGCTAAAGCTGCATTTCTTACATTCACAACTGATTTTTTTTCCACAATTGATGGGAGCGGTCTCGGATGAGCATGGAGAAAGATTCCGTCAAGATATATCCGAAATGGAAAAAACGACATAGCCACAAATGGAACGAGAGTGTGTTGGCAGACTACTGTTGTGCCCTGCAGCGAGAGGAGAGTGGGGTGGCTCAGTCGGTAGCGCGCCAGGCTCGTAATCTGTAGTTCCCAGGTTCGAGTCCCAGCTAGGTCAGCGTTGAGATTTATCTCCGCAAAATTCCCCGCCCTGCTCACGGTCAGTAGGGGACACCGATGGGCTTGGAAAGGCCGCCGTCCGTCTGATGGGACGTTAAGCCGTGGCCCCGTGTACGGGAGAGCCATACCCTGTGCATATTAAAGAACACGCTGGATGGCCTTGACGGGAGGCTACCATCTGTCTCCCAACAGCTATTCCAGTGGGTCCCCTTCCCCAACCTTCTCTGAGCCTTCGGGGTCCATGTGACCTGGCCATTTAGCCCATGGTGTGCAAAAAAGTGTCGCTCAGAGGTAAAACAACCCAACGTTAAAGAACATGCTGAATGGCCTTGACGGGAGGCTACCATCTGTCTGCCAACAGCTGTTCCAGTGGGTCCCCTCCCCCACCCTTCTCTGAGCCTTCGGGGTCCTTGTGACCTGGCCATTTAGCCCATGGTGTACAAAAAAGTGCCGCTCAGAGGTAAAACAACCCAACACAACACTGATATCATTAAAATTCTAAGAAACCAGGCCCATTATCCAAAATAATTAAAAAAAAGCAATGTCGCTTGCTGAAAGATACTTGCCTCCCTCTCTTCCTTCCGAAGAAATTTTTCCATCAGTCACTCTGTTATTACATGACTTTTTAATATGGGAAATCAAACTATTGTGAGCATACATTAATACGAATCGTAATGACTTATTAATACTTATGAAATGCAGAAATAATGTTTAATTTCTCTCTTGAAACCAAAATATTTGGTGTCTAGAGTACGGATTCTCAACGTGGTCTCTACTATTTCGAAATGGTTGCTTGCAAGGAGAGTTAATCTCATTATTTCTAATGAAGATAGCAAACCATCATCGTTTAAGATCAGTGGTTCTCAACCTTTCATGCTTCACGTACCCCCTGGAAATGCGTATGTAACTGGCGTACCCCTTGTATAGATAGATAAAACTACAGTTATAGTATAACAATGGGAATAAAAAAAAACATGTATATCAGTGGTTTTCAAACTTTTATGCATCACGTACCCCCTGGAAATGTGTATGTAACTGTCGTACACCTTGTATAGATAGATTGAACTATAGTTATATCATAACAATGGGAATAAAATATATATATCACTGGTTCTCAAACTTTTATGCTTCACGTACCCGCTGGAAATGTGTATGTAACTGGCGTACCCCTTGTATAGATAGATAAAACTATAGTTATAGTATAACAATGGGAATAAAAAAAAAACATGTATATCAGTGGTTTTCAAACTTTTATGCATCACGTACCCCCTGGAAATGTGTATGTAACTGTCGTACACCTTGTATAGATAGATTGAACTATAGTTATAGCATAACAATGGGAATAAAATATATATATCAGTGGTTCTCAAACTTTTATGCTTCACGTACCCGCTGGAAATGTGTATGTAACTGGCGTACCCCTTGTATAGATAGATAAAACTATAGTTATAGTATAACAATGGGAATAAAATAAAACATATACATCAGTGGTTCTCAAACTTTCATGCTTCACGTACCCCCTGGAAATGCGTATGTAACTGGCGTACCCCTTGTATAGATAGATAAAACTATAGTTATAGTATAACAATGGGAATAAAAAAACACATGTATATCAGTGGTTTTCAAACTTTTATGCATCACGTACCCCCTGGAAATGTGTATGTAACTGGCGTACCCCTTGTATAGATAGATAAAACTATAGTTATAGTATAACAATGGGAATAAAATATATATATCAGTGGTTCTCAAACATTTATGCTTCACGTACCCGCTGGAAATGTGTATGTAACTGGCGTACCCTTTGTATAGATAGATAAAACTATAGTTATAGTATAACAATGGGAATAAAATAAAACATATATATCAGTGGTTCTCAACCTTTTATGCTTCACGTACCCGCTGGAAATGTGTATGTAACTGGCATACCCCTTGTATAGATTGGATAAAACTGTAGTTATAGTATAACAATGGGAATAAAATAAAACATATATATCAGTGGTTCTCAACATTTTATGCTTCACGTACCCGCTGGAAATATGTATGTAACTGGCGTACCCCTTGTATAGATAGATAAAACTATACTTATAGTATAACAATGGGAATAAAAAAAAACATGTATATCAGTGGTTCTCAACATTTTATGCTTCACGTACCCGCTGGATATGTGTACGTAATTGGCGTACCCCTTGTATAGATAGATAAAACTATAGTTGTAGTATAACAATGGGAATAAAATAAAACATATATATATCAGTGGTTCTCAACATTTTATGCTTCACGTACCCACTGGAAATGTGTATGTAACTGGCGTACCCCTTGTATAGATAGATAAAACTATAGTTATAGTATAACAATGGGAATAAAATAAAACATATACATCAGTGGTTCTCAACCTTTCATGCTTCACGTACCCCCTGGAAATGCGTATGTAACTGGCGTACCCCTTGTATAAATAGATAAAACTATAGTTATAGTATAACAATGGGAATAAAAAAACACATGTATATCAGTGGTTCTCAACCTTTTATGCTTCACGTACCCGCTGGAAATGTGTATCTAACTGGCATACCCCTTGTATAGATTGGATAAAACTGTAGTTATAGTATAACAATGGGAATAAAATAAAACATATATATCAGTGGTTCTCAACATTTTATGCTTCACGTACCCGCTGGAAATATGTATGTAACTGGCGTACCCCTTGTATAAATAGATAAAACTATAGTTATAGTATAACAATGGGAATAAAAAAACACATGTATATCAGTGGTTCTCAACCTTTTATGCTTCACGTACCCGCTGGAAATGTGTATCTAACTGGCATACCCCTTGTATAGATTGGATAAAACTGTAGTTATAGTATAACAATGGGAATAAAATAAAACATATATATCAGTGGTTCTCAACATTTTATGCTCCACGTACCCCCTGGAAATGTGTATGTAATTGGCGTACTCCTTATATAGTTAGATAAAAC
Source organism: Ryuthela nishihirai (assembly GCA_038380435.1). Classification (NCBI taxonomy): domain Eukaryota; kingdom Metazoa; phylum Arthropoda; class Arachnida; order Araneae; family Heptathelidae; genus Ryuthela; species Ryuthela nishihirai. The sequence goes on from JAWZYU010000023.1 coordinate 38,816,665, forward strand.
TATAGTTATAGTACAACAATAGGAATAAAAAAAACATGTATGTTAGTGGTTCTCAACATTTTATGCTTCACGTACTCCCTGGAAATGTGTATGTAATTGGCATACCCCTTGTATAGATAGATAAAACTATAGTTATAGTATAACAATGGGAATAAAATAAAACATATATATCAGTGGTTCTCAAACTTTTATGCTTCACGTATCCCCTGGAAATGTGTATGTAACTGGCGTACCCCTTGTATAGATAGATAAAACTATAGTTATAGTATAACAATGGGAATAAAATAAAACATATATATATATCAGTGGTTCTCAAACTTTTATGCTTCACGTTCCCCGTGGAAATGTGTATGTAACTGGCGTACCCCTTGTATAGATAGATAAAATTATAGTTATAGTATAACAATGGAAATAAAACATGTATATCAAGTGGTTTTCAAACTTTTATGCTTCACGTACCCCCTGGAAATGTGTATGTAACTGGCGTACCCCTTGTATAGATAGATAAAACTATAGTTATAGTATAACAATGGGAATAAAATAAAACATATATATATATCAGTGGTTCTCAAACTTTTATGCTTCACGTTCCCCGTGGAAATGTGTATGTAACTGGCGTACCCCTTGTATAGATAGATAAAATTATAGTTATAGTATAACAATGGAAATAAAACATATATATCAGTGGTTCTCAAACTTTTATGCTTCACGTATCCCCTGGAAATGTGTATGTAACTGGCGTACCCCTTGTATAGATAGATAAAACTATAGTTATAGTATAACAATGGGAATAAAATAAAACATATATATTGTTGCGGATCACAAAAATGGATAGCCACTGAGCGTGAGTATTAAAAGCTATATTTCAAAACCAAATTCAATACAAGGTAAATTGTTACAAAGGAAATATGGATGAAGTATCTTATTAACAAATCAACTATTAACATGCACAAGTCATCAATCTTCCTGCGTAGAGCACACAATATCAGCTCTGTGTATTTTACTAAATACTACCTTTTACTTGATTTACCAGGTCACCCGATCTTCACTCGTAAGCCAATTCTCGTCCTGTGCTAATAACTTTTCACACACTAGCCGAACAAAAAGACAGTCCGTGTAGACATTCGAAGTTAGCCATAAAAGTTCCCACTTTTATACTTCCGCGTATACACAACACATCAAGTTACTTCTTGATACTTAACGATAAAAGATCCCACTTTTATCCTTCCGCGTATACACAACACATCAAGTTACTCTTGATACTTACGCGCACTGTCTCAGAACAGCTCACCGTCCATTTTGAACTCTCCGACCGTTACAACACAACGACCGTTACAATACAACGACCGTTAACGCTCCACTCTTCTTCTCCAAATTCTCCCAACGTTCTTATTCGTTGGCTGAAACTTTTTGCTTTCGGTTGCCAGATTCCTTCTGTCGTAACACTGCCCCCTTCCTAGGTCTTGTTCGTCCCGAACAATTCTGGATTCCAAAGTTTCTTCAGTTCTTCGATGAAACGGGGCCAAACGATCCACGTGAACCACCTTGCACTTTGTAGCTGGACGTCGACGAATGCGATATACCACGTCATTAATCCTGTTAACTATTGTATATGGACCTTCCCAAGGTTTCTGAAGTTTTGGAGATAGTCCTTTCTTTCTATGTGGACTGTATAGCCAGACAAGATCTCCTTGATTGAAAATAGTTCCATTTATTTTACTGTCATATCTTGTTTTGGTTCTGTCACTTGTTATGTCGATGTTATGTCTAACGGAGTGATGGATTTCTTCTAGTCGTTGTTGCAATTCTTGTACGTATTGTGGAGTGGACACAGGCATTGCTTCGGGCCGACCATACAAAAGGTCACAGGGAAGACGTGACTCTCTTCCAAAAAGCATCATGGAAGGTGTCTGTCCAGTTGTCTCATGCACTGCCGTCCTATATGCCAGCAAAAGGAGTGGTACATGGCGATCCCAGTCACGTTGATGGTCGTTCACAAATAATGCTAAATGCTGAGCAATTGTTCTATTGAACCTTTCAACCATACCATCCGACTGAGGGTGTAAGGGAGTTGTTCTGGTTTTCTGAATGCCTAATAGTTGACAGATGCCTTTAAACACATTGGATTCAAAATTCCGTCCTTGATCAGAGTGGAGTTGTAAAGGTACTCCATACCTACTAATGAAGTTATTAACTATCATCTCAGCTACTGTTGTTGCTTCCTGGTCTTGGATGGGATATACCTCAGGCCACTTTGTGAAATAATCCATTACCACTAATAAATATCGATTTCCATCATCAGTTCTAGGAAACGGACCCATTACATCAATGGCTATTCTTTCAAAAGGGGCACCAACGTTATACGTCTGCAGCTTACCCCGACTCCTAGTCTTAGGGCCTTTCTTTGCTGCACAGGCTTCACATTGCCTACACCATCTCTCAACGTCTGCCCTACTTTTCAACCAATGAAATCGTTCCCTGGCTTTGGCTAATGTCTTATTAACACCGAAGTGTCCTCCAGTGGCACTATCATGTACATCTTTCATCACAAGTTCCACTCGGGATCGAGGAAGGATTATCTGCCAACGGATCAGCCGTCCAGTGGGATTCTCCCATCTTCTGTATAATACTCCGTCTTCCATTTTTAAGGAATCCCACTGTGCCCAGTAACTTTTAGTAGTTGGACTATACCTCGAGATTTGCTCCCAATTAGGTCTTACATCAGATTTTTCAATCAATTCTAATATTGGTTTTATGTCTTCATCATCTAGTTGAGCCTTCCTGATTTCAATTGGATTCCAGATGTTAGGGGTGTCACTGTTTGTTTGTGTCGATACTATTTGTCTTATGGGCATTATCTCTTTAGTTCCAAATTTCAGTTCTGCATTATAGCAATGTTTACAGTTGTCAATACATGGGCGCCTGGAAAGAGCATCTGCATTCTTATGCATTTTACCACTTCGATGTTCGATGAAGAAATCGTATTCTTGTAACCGTTGTATCCACCTAGCGATTTGTCCTTCAGGGTTTTTTGAAGTTTAATAACCATCTAAGTGCAGCATGATCAGTACGTATAAGGAATTTCTGGCCATAGAGATAATGATGAAAATGTTCTATTGCTTTTACTATTGCTAACAGTTCTTTGCGTGTTACACAGTAATTCCGCTCTGGTTTGGATAAAGTTTTACTAAAGTATGCAATAACTCTCTCTTGTCCGTCTTGTTCTTGTGAAAGCACAGCACCAACTCCTGTGTTACTTGCGTCAGTATCTATTACGAATTGTTTTCCAGTTTGTGGGTACGCTAGCACTGGTGCTGTGGAAAGAGTTTTCTTTAGCTGTTGAAAGGCTATATCGCATTCGGTGGTCCACATAAACCGCTGGCCCTCTTCTGTCAGACGATGTAATGGCCTTGCGATGTTGGAGAAACCTTTGACAAATCTTCTATAGTAGGTGCAAAGTCCAATAAAACTACGAAGTTGATGAATATCTTGTGGTGGAGGCCAGTCTCTTACAGCTTCTATCTTACTAGGATCAGTCTTAATCCCTGCTGTAGTGATCACATGACCAAGGTAATGAACCTCTTGCTGGAACAGTTTACACTTTGTCGGTCCCAATTTTAACTTGGCTGCCTTAAGTTTTTCAAATACTTGACGAAGATTTCTCAAATGTTCTTCAAAAGTTCTTCCAAGAACTATGATGTCGTCCAAGTAAACCAGGCAGACCTCCAAAGACAAACCTTTGAGCACTGACTCCATTAGTCGCTCAAATGTGGCAGGTGCATTACAAAGTCCAAATGGCATCACCTTAAACTGCCAAAGTCCATTCCCTGTACTGAAAGCTGTTTTCTCACGGTCTTCAGGACGTATACCAACTTGCCAATAGCCGCTCTTTAAATCTAATGTTGAGAACCATTCTGACCCAGATAAAGTGTCTAGTGTATCGTCAATCCTGGGTAAAGGAAAGGAATCTTTCTTTGTTACGTCATTTAATCTGCGATAATCTACACAAAATCGTGTAGATCCATCCTTTTTCTTGACAAGAACTACTGGTGATGTCCAGGGACTCTGTGATGGTTCTATAATGCCCTGAGCTTCCATGTCCTTTATAAGTTGTTCCGTCTCCTCTCTTTTTGCCAATGGAAGCCTTCTTGCCGGCAGATGGACTGGAGGAGAATCACCAGTGTTGATTTTATGTTCTGTCAGGTTAGTACGGCCATAATCATTTGATGTGGCAGAAAAAATGTCAGAAAATTCTTTTAATAGGTTCTCGGCCTTAACAGCTTGGTTTTCAGTTAATATTTGTCTGGTTTCTCTCCATAATTCAGTAAGATGAGACGGGATGTCTGTATGATTTTGATATGAATCGGTAACTTCTATTTTATTTATACTTGTTACACAGGTAACAGCTTCACATATTGCTAATTCCTCACCTTTTTTTAACGTTCTATTGGATTTGTTACAGTTCATCACTCTGATAGGGATCTGTTCTTTATCTATTCTGACTAAAGTCCTTGCAACCAAGATATTATGAGCCAAAGCTCCTTTACCAGAGGCATCGGTAACTGCCAATCGGAAGGCCCCAGAAGTCTCCGCCCGATGTCCACGGACTATAACTTCACTTTGTGCTGGGATCTCTGTGTCTTCCGTCACTAATATTGGAGTTACGCTTGATAAAGAATCAGACGTCCGGCTAAGCAGAGGAATCTCTTCTGTCTCATAGATGAGTAGGTTATCACTGGGTCTAATGTTGAATCCATGTTTCTTAAGAAAATCAAGGCCTAATATGCATTCGTCGTAGATGTCAGCGATGTAAACAGGGTGGTGTACCAGACAGCTACCAACTCGGATATTAAGTTCTATTTTTCCATGGACTTTTGCACGATCTCCAGTGGCTGTTTGTAGGCTTATTTTAGACTGTGTAGTATTCAAGTTTGGGTGAGGTATTATTTTCTTTATTATATCCGTTCTGAGTAAAGTTACATTTGCACCAGTGTCGACTATCATACGGCAAGGTATTCCATTTATGGCTCCATCAGCTACTAATCCATTATTATCGCCATGTAATGTCGAAACGTGGGCGACTTCCCCTGGGGCCATCCAATCAACTGCCAGCCTTTGCCCCGCAAGACTGACTAATTTCTGTTTCCCTGATCCTGTTGTCTAGTTGATGGACTTGGACTCCTCATTCGTTTCCTAGTGCAGTTGGTACGAATGTGTCCGGTCTTGCCACAATTCCAACACTGAAGGTCTGTTGTAGGTTTTGAAGAAGAACCTTTTATATCTTTCAAAACGGATAGTATGGCTTTGGTTAGTTCTTTCATTTCATTATCCTTTTCTACAGTTTCTTCTGCACTCACAAATCTCACTGCACGTTTGTTCGCTCGGGAGGAAAGCCTGGAGCACTCGTATTTCATAGCATGTACCACAGCTGACTTTAAGGATTCACCTTCCAACATCCTCAGAGATTGCTGAGTGTCAGGGTCAGCAATAGCATCAATAAATTGTAATTGAGCTAAATTATCTTGAATTTCTGGTGGACAGTTACTATAAGCCAATCTAGCTAGACGCTCAATATCACTAGCAAGCTCTTGCAAAGTTTCACCACTTTTCTGCATGCGATGTTTAAATTGAGTCACGTAATATTGTTTTAAATAACTATCACCAAACCTTAGTTCTAATGCAGAAACTAGACTTTGATAATCAAGTCGTTTTTCTTCTGGAACAGACTGCAAAACTTCCGCAGCAGAATTTCTTAAGGAAGCTGCAAGAAAACTGGCCTTTTGGAATTCATTCCACTCATTGGCTGTAGCGATAACTTCGAATTGTGTTTTAAATACTGTCCAAGATGATTGACCATCATATGTAGAAGGTTTAGTTGTATTTTTAGCGATATGTGTAATAACATTATTTCCACTAGAATTATTATTATCAAAAGCAGAAGGTAACATTTCATTTCTCAAAATCTGAAACTGGCGTTCACAATCAGTTTTTACAATTTCTATTTCATGTTTATAATCTAACTTAACCGTATCAAGATCATATTTTACACTGTCAATTTCAACCTTTAAACAATCACATTGTTTATTAAGTTCGGTTTTAATGTCCTTACACTGATCAGTAATCTTATCAATTTGAGAAGCCACTTCAGCTCTCATCTCAGTATTTTGTGCGGCCATTTCGGCTTTCAAGTCACCTATTTTATCGCTTTGGGCAGCTATATCACCTTTAATCTCAGTATTTTGTGCGGCCATTTCGACTTTCAAGTCACCTATTTTATCGCTTTGGGCAGCTATATCACCTTTAATCTCAGTATTTTGTGCGGCCATTTCGACTTTCAAGTCACCTATTTTATCGCTTTGGGCAGCTATATCACCTTTAATCTCAGTATTTTGCATGGCCATTTCGGCTTTCATGTCATCTATTTTATTATTTAGGTCACTAGAAAGTTCACCTATTTTATTAGCCATATCGGCTTTCATATCAGTCATCAGCTTTATTAACTCATCCATACTTCTAGTGAAAGGCATTCAATTAAATAATTATAATCCCACTTCTGACACCAAATGTTGCGGATCACAAAAATGGATAGCCACTGAGCGTGAGTATTAAAAGCTATATTTCAAAACCAAATTCAATACAAGGTAAATTGTTACAAAGGAAATATGGATGAAGTATCTTATTAACAAATCAACTATTAACATGCACAAGTCATCAATCTTCCTGCGTAGAGCACACAATATCAGCTCTGTGTATTTTACTAAATACTACCTTTTACTTGATTTACCAGGTCACCCGATCTTCACTCGTAAGCCAATTCTCGTCCTGTGCTAATAACTTTTCACACACTAGCCGAACAAAAAGACAGTCCGTGTAGACATTCGAAGTTAGCCATAAAAGTTCCCACTTTTATACTTCCGCGTATACACAACACATCAAGTTACTTCTTGATACTTAACGATAAAAGATCCCACTTTTATCCTTCCGCGTATACACAACACATCAAGTTACTCTTGATACTTACGCGCACTGTCTCAGAACAGCTCACCGTCCATTTTGAACTCTCCGACCGTTACAACACAACGACCGTTACAATACAACGACCGTTAACGCTCCACTCTTCTTCTCCAAATTCTCCCAACGTTCTTATTCGTTGGCTGAAACTTTTTGCTTTCGGTTGCCAGATTCCTTCTGTCGTAACACTATATATCAGTGGTTCTCAAACTTTTATGCTTCACGTTCCCCGTGGAAATGTGTATGTAACTGGCGTACCCCTTGTATAGATAGATAAAATTATAGTTATAGTATAACAATGGAAATAAAACATGTATATCAAGTGGTTTTCAAACTTTTATGCTTCACGTACCCCCTGGAAATGTGTATGTAACTGGCGTACCCCTTGTTTAGATAGATAAAACTATAGTTATAGTATAACAATGGGAATAAAATAAAACATATATATCAGTGGTTCTCAACCTTTTATGCTTCACGTACCCCCTGGAAATGTGTATGTAACTGGCGTACCCCTTGTATAGATAGATAAAACTATAGTTATAGTATAACAACGGGAATAAAATAAAACATATATATCAGTGGTTCTCAACCTTTTATGCTTCACGTACCCGCTGGAAATGTGTATGTAACTGGCGTACCCCTTGTATATATAGATAAAACTATAGTTGTAGTATAACAATGGGAATAAAATAAAACATGTATATCAGTGGTTCTCAAACTTTTATGTTTCACGTACCCTCTGGAAATGTGTATGTAACTGGCGTACCCCTTGTATAGATAGATAAAACTAAAGTTGTAGTATCACAATGGGAATAAAATCAAACATATATATCAGTGGTTCTCAACCTTTTATGTTTCACGTACCGCTGGAAATATGTATGTAACTGGCGTACCCCTTGTATAGATAGATGAAACTAAAGTTGTAGTATAACAATGGGAATAAAACATATATATCAGTGGTTCTCAAACTTTTATGCTTCACGTACCCGCTGGAAATGTGTATGTAACTGGCGTACCCCTTGTATAGATAGATGAAACTATAGTTATAATATAACAATGGGAATAAAATAAAACATATATATCAGTGGTTCTTAAACTTTTATGCTTCACGTACCCCCTGGACACGTGTATGTAACTGGCGTACCATTTGTATAGATAGATAAAACTATAGTTATACTATAACAATGGGAATAAAAAAAATATGTTTATCAGTGGTTCTCAAACGTTTATGCTTCACGTACCCCCTGGAAATGTGTATGTAAGAGGCGTACCCCTTGTATAGATAGATAAAACTATAGTTATAGTATAACAATGGGAATAAAAAAAAAACATGTATATCAGTGGTTCTCAAACGTTTATGCTTCACGTACCCCCTGGAAATGTGTATGTAAGTGGCGTACCTCTTGTATATATAGATAAAACTATAGTTATAGTATAACAATGGGAATAAAAAAAATATGTTTATCAGTGGTTCTCAAACGTTTATGCTTCGCGTACCCCCTGGAAATGTGTATGTAAGTGGCGTACCCCTTGTATAGATAGATAAAACTATAGTTATAGTATAACAATGGGAATAAAAAAAAACATGTATATCAGTGGTTCTCAAACGTTTATGCTTCACGTACCCCCTGGAAATGTGTATGTAAGTGGCGTACCTCTTGTATATATAGATAAAACTATAGTTATAGTATAACAATGGGAATAAAAAAATATGTTTATCAGTGGTTCTCAAACGTTTATGCTTCGCGTACCCCCTGGAAATGTGTATGTAAGTGGCGTACCCCTTGTATAGATAGATAAAACTATAGTTATGGTATAACAATGGGAATAAAAAAAAACATGTATATCAGTGGTTCTCAAACGTTTATGCTTCACGTACCCCCTGGAAAAGTGTATGTAAGTGGCGTACCCCTTGTATAGATAGATAAAACTATAGTTATAGTATAACAATGGGAATAAAAAAAATATGTTTATCAGTGGTTCTCAAACGTTTATGCTTCACGTACCCCCTGGAAATGTGTATGTAAGAGGCGTACCCCTTGTATAGATAGATAAAACTATAGTTATAGTATAACAATGGGAATAAAAAAAACATGTATATCAGTGTTTCTCAAACGTTTATGCTTCACGTATCCCCTGGAAATGTGTATGTAAGTGGCGTACCTCTTGTATATATAGATAAAACTATAGTTATAGTATAACAATGGGAATAAAAAAATATGTTTTTCAGTGGTTCTCAAACGTTTATGCTTCGCGTACCCCCTGGAAATGTGTATGTAAGTGGCGTACCCCTTGTATAGATAGATAAAACTATAGTTATAGTATAACAATGGGAATAAAAAAAAACATGTATATCAGTGGTTCTCAAACGTTTATGCTTCACGTACCCCCTGGAAAAGTGTATGTAAGTGGCGTACCCCTTGTATAGATAGATAAAACTATAGTTATAGTATAACAATGGGAATAAAAAAAAACATGTATATCAGTGGTTCTGAAACTTTTATGCTTCACGTACCCCCTGGAAATGTGTATGTAACTGGCGTACCCCTTGTATAGATAGATAAAACTATAGTTATAGTATAACAATGGGAATAAAAAGAAACATGTATATCAGTGGTTCTTTAACATTTATGCTTCACGTACCCCCTGGAAATGTATATGTAACCGGCGTACCCCTTGTATAGATAGATAAAACTATAGTTATAGTATAACAATGGGAATAAAAAAAATATGTTTATCAGTGGTTTTCAAACTTTTATGTATCACGTACCCCGTGGAAATGTGTATGTAATTTGCGTACCCCTTGTATAGATAGATAAAACTATAGTTATAGTATAACAATTGGAATAAAATAAAACATATATAAGTGGTTCTCAAACTTTCATGCTTCACGTACCTCCTGGAAATGTGTATGTAACTGGCTTACGCCTTGTATAGATAGATAAAACTATAGTTATGGTATAACAATGGGAATAAAAAAAGCATGTATATCAGTGGTTCTCAAACTTTTATGCTTCACGTACCCTCTGGAAATGTGTATGTAACTGGCGTACCCCTTGTATAGATAGATAAAAACTATAGTTGTAGTATAACAATGGTAATAAAACATATATATATATATATCAGGGGTTCTGAAACTTTTATGCTTCACGTACCTCCTGGAAATGTGTATGTAAATGGCGTACCCCTTGTATAGATAGATAAAACTATAGTTATAGTATAACAATGGGAATAAAAAAAAACATGTATATCAGTGGTTCTGAAACTTTTATGCTTCACGTACCCCCTGGAAATGTGTATGTAAATGGCGTACCCCTTGTATAGATAGATAAAACTATAGTTATAGTATAACAATGGGAATAAAAAAAAACATGTATATCAGTGGTTCTGAAACTTTTATGCTTCACGTACCCCCTGGAAATGTGTATGTAAATGGCGTACCCCTTGTATAGATAGATAAAACTATAGTTATAGTATATCAATGGGAATAAAAAAAAACATGTATATCAGTGGTTCTCAAACGTTTATGCTTCACGTACCCCCTGGAAATGTGTATGTAACTGGCGTACCCCTTGTATAGATAGATAAATCTATATTTATAGTATAACAATGGGAATAAAAAAAATATGTTTATCAGTGGTTCTCAAACGTTTATGCTTCACGTACCCGCTGGAAATGTGTATGTAAGTGGCGTACCCCTTGTATAGATAGATAAAACTATAGTTATAGTATAACAATGGGAATAAAAAAAAACATGTATATCAATGGTTCTCAAACGTTTATGCTTCACGTACCCCCTGGAAATGTGTATGTAACTGGCGTATCCCTTGTATAGATAGATAAAACTATAGTTATAGTATAACAATGGGAATAAAAAAAACATGTATATCAGTGGTTCTGAAACTTTTATGCTTCACGTACCCCCTGGAAGTGTGTATGTAACTTACGTATGTAGTGTGAAAAGAATAGTATAGTCGCCCAAAAAAGTATCCGAACACTATGGTTGATTACAGAATTCAGGAAAAATATCTGGAGCGTGTATAGCAACTGTACACGCTCCAGTTACCGTTCACAGCAAACTGGAGCGTGTGCAGTTTGCTGTGAACGGTAACTGCACACGCTCAATATTTCCGTGAGTGAGCCCACACGATCTAGTATCAAAATAATATGACCACCTACAGTCGCTCAAAAAAGTGAAAAATTAGTGATCTGGCAACCTTCGTGTCACGTGACACAAAGGTTGCCATATCACTAATTTCTAAAAAAAATCGTTGCCAGATATTTTTACCTGAATTCTGTAATCAACCATAGTGTTCGGATACTTTTTTGAGCGACTGTACTTGTGACCTGGCTTTTTAACCATTATGTCACCCAACTCAGGAATATTCATATTGACTATCATATTTGTAAGAGAAAAAAAATTGCAACCAATATCAATAATAAAATATTTAATCTTAACATGTTTTCCCTTTTACATTAATAACATAGATCTTTATCGCAATTATAACAACAGAAACTCTTCAAATGTTTATCAAATCTTTGGACATCGAATTTGGTTGTTCGATCACTTCACTAAGTTAAGCAGTGATTAACTCTTTAACACTTAACGGATATATATTGTTCTGCTCCGACTCCTATTGCCACACAATAAGCGCTTAAAGGCACTACGAAAGTCGGGACTGAATATGGTGTAGATGATCGGGTTCAGCATGGAGTTCGCGTAACCCAACCACAGTAGGAAACCAAACACGTGCTCATTGGGTTCGCAAATCACACAAAGAGTCATCAGCAAAACCATGAGGAAGAATGGAAGCCAACAGATCACAAACACGCCAGTGATGATCGCTAACGTCTTGGCCGCCTTTCGTTCTCTCTTGGACTCCAAGGATTCTTTCTTGTGGCGACGCTTCTTCCTTTTTGGCGCTGTGGGGCTCAGCGTCGCCATATAGCGAGATGTGGCTGTTCCATTCGCTGTGCTGTTGTCGGAATTCGGGAGGGAGGTGGAGATCTCAGATATGACACTGAGCTCCGTCGGAGGTGGAGCCAACATCTTGGACGACACTTTCTGGGTTCCGAGCATCATTCGGCATCCCGGTTTGTTACGAATCCTCTGTCGAGCCACTTTGTAGATTCGCCAATAGAGCAACAAGGTGAGGGCTAAGGGGACGTAGAAGGTGGCACACGTCGCGAAAACCTGATAGCTGACGTCCTGGCTTACCATGCAGCGTTTGTCGATTTCCACCCTTCTGCGGAAATCTGGATCTTTCCATCCGAAGACTGGAGCCAAGGACACGGCGAAGGCCATTCCCCAAACGACCATGATCATTAAACTCGTTCGTCGTATGCTTCTCTTTCTGATGTAGTCGATGTTTGTGACCGCCCAGTAGCGGTCCACGGCGATGGCCAGTAGGTGGAGGATGGACGCGGTGCAGCAGAGGACATCACACGAAGTCCACACGTCGCACAAATCCGCACCCAAAGACCATTGTTGTGTGATTTCGTACATTGCTCCCAAAGGCATCACGAGACAGGCCACCATCAGATCGGCAACGGCTAGGGAGAGGACGAGGCAGTTGCCAACCCCTTGTAGGTTTCTTTCCCTCAGGATCGCTGCGATCACCAGGACATTGCCAACGACTGTTAGCAAAATGATGGAAGCTAATATTAGGGATATGGTGACTGCTACGAAAATATTCCTGGAATCCACCTCGATGTTTTCATTGAAGTTGATGACGTCAGTGTTTGTTGATAAGTTACCAAGTGCCCACAAGAGTGAATAGTTATCGAATGTTTCGTTCCAATTGATGTGGTCAATGGACTCTGGTAGAAGCTCAGTAAGGACGGAATTGGCCATGTTGAATTGGCCAAAAAAAGGTCGCCCAAGTTTCTTCGTTTTTTTTTTTTGGTTAAATTATCGGCGGTGAAATGGCATTTTGTTTTTTCCTGGCACCAGGTGGCGATAATTAACTGGCATTATGTTTTCCCTGACAGCAGATGGCGTTCGTTATCAAAAATGCCATGATGACAAAGAGGAATCGAAAAGGAACCTGAAATGAAACAGAAATTTAATGTTATAAAACTATGTTATTGAAAAATGCTAATTTTTTTAAACTTTTTATTAAAATTTAGAAAATAAAGAAATAAAACAATCATTTCTTTACATGGAAACACTTACCGTTATAAAATTAATTTATGAATTTCATATATAGTAATTTATAGCAAATTAGCCTCTAGGCAAAAAACGTATAAGGAAAAGAAGTTCAGCTTTGACAAAGCGTAAGTGGCGACCTCAAGTGGTGTTTCGATTCGCGTGCATTTGTTTAAGCTGGGAAGCAAACAATAAGGGGCAAAAAATTATGCATCAAAAAATTTATATTTTAAAAAAGGAAAAAAGGTAACTGCACTTTGTATTTGAAAAAAAATAATATGATTTTCATAAAGGTTTATTTTCTCCATTGGAATTATTTTTCGTTGAACCAACAATTATAAATTGAACGGATAGAGAAGATTTGAAATTAGCCTGAAGTTAATTTATAGAATAAATTATTACAATTAGAAGCTTTCTTGGTTGCATAGAAACAGGAAACAGAATTGATATTAATATATTCTGCAAGGATATCAATGGGAAATTATTACATAGGAAAAGCGAAGAGAATGGAAGTTGACAGTAACATGTAATTACAAAAACGTTAGTCCCCTGTAATGTTCGTTTCACCTCTACGCCAAATGCACGATACTCGATTTTACATTAATCTCTATGGAAGCTTAACTTCTTCTCCCTCTACATTCTTTGCTTTAGGGGCACACCCCCAGTGGTTTACTTGTTATATGTTTACTAACCACTGGACTGGTTTTTGGCTTTGGACTTGATGACAGATCATGGACTGTTTGCACTGGTGGACCTCTGTTGAGGGAAAATCTGAACTGTGTTTTCTGTTTGCCCATGGGTTGCCCGCCCAAAGTAAGCAGATGCACTGGGTACCTTATATCAGCTGGTGGATAATGCTGATCAGAGGTTCTCAGATGGAGATCGTAATGGGTAAAGTTTTACCTGAAACATCTTATATTCGAGCACGATCTACGGTCTACGATACACAACGTGTGAAATGACTCTCATTCAGTATTGTATGAAAATAAAGTAGACTCGCAGGTTGCAAATTGAATGTTGCCCTCCCTGGAACCGTTTATCGAAAAATTAATTTACTGAATAAATGTCACGTCTACTAAAAATTAATGTAACAAAATGTAATCTTGAATGTTTTGTTTTCTGAAACATATCATTTATTTTTTTATTAATATTGAAAAATAATTTTTACATGTATTTTCAAAAAAAAGTTTCCCCTATCTTCGTTTTTTAGGGAGATATTAAGTAAAAGTATTATGGAATGAAGTTTGTATGCATGATTGCTATATTCTCAAAGTGTTTTATTTTTTTGAATGGCTTTTTTTGAATCACGTGACACGAAGGTTGCCAGATCACTAATTTCTAAAAAAAATCGTTGCCAGATATTTTTTCTGAATTCTGTAATCAACCATAGTGTTCGGATACTTTTTTGAGCGACTGTAGGTGGTCATATTATTCTGATACTAGATCGTATGGGCTCACTCACGGAAATATTGAGCGTGTGCAGTTACCGTTGACAGCAAACTGGAGCGTGTGCAGTTACTGCACACGCTCCAGTTTGCTGTGAACGGTAACTGGAGAGTGTACAGTTGCTGTACACGCTCCAGATATTTTTCCTGAATTCTGTAATCACGTGACACGCAAGTTGCCAGATCACTAATTTCTAAAAGAATCGTTGCCAGATATTTCTTATGAATTCTGTAATCAACCATAGTGTTCGGATACTTCTTTGAGCGACTGTACTAGCCGCCGTGAAAAAATTCCTGCCGATGCCCTTGAAAATATCTATACTTTGTCGTCTGCGTATGCGATGTTGGTTCGTTTGTCCGTCTGTTAACTGTTATCCATCTGTCTGCCGCAATAGAAAAAAAAATATTACTTTTAGAGATAAATCAAAAATTTTTCTGCGTTACATAAGTACTGATAAAATATTACGATTAGCAATTTTGAAATCTCCAAATAGCTTTAATATCGCCCTCTAGCGGTGGAAAAATGGAAAACGATAAATTTTCAAACGAATATTGCAAACGATTAATTTACACTAGAATTCTGAAATTTTGTTAGTAGAGGGGTGTGATCAAAAGATTTTGTATTGGCAACAAGGCTTTGCCCTTGTTGCCAGTGATTGCCCCCAAGGGGGTGGGAAAACGAAACTTCTTTACTTTAAGAGAAAAACGAAAAATTATATTTTTTTTATAGGTCCTAACAAAAAAAATTGATATTTGTATTTTTCGAATCACCAATGAGTTGAAATTGGAAGTTAGAGAGCTTTGGTTTGGGTTGTTTTACCTCTGAGCGGCACTTTTTTGCACACCATGGGCTAAATGGCCAGGTCACATGAACCCCGAAGGCTCAGAGAAGGTTGGGGACCCACTGGAACAGCTGTTGGGAGACAGATGGTAGACTCCCGTCAAGGCCATCCAGCGTGTTCTTTAACGTGCACAGGGTATGGCTCTCCCGCACACGGGGCCACGGCTTAACGTCCCATCCGACGGACAGCGGCCTTTCCAAGCCCATCGGTGTCCCCTACTGACCGTGGGCAGGGAATTTTGCGGAGATAAATCTCAACGCTGAGACAGCTGGGACTCGAACCTGGGAAATACAGATTACGAGCGTGGCGCGCTACCGACTGAGCCACCCCCGCCTCTGTTAGAAAGCGCTAAAGGCAGTAAATAAAAACTCAAAAAGCAGCCTCTAGCGATGCGAAATAGCTGAAAAATAACGATATTTAAACGAAATTGCAAACGATCTACTATATATGCTGGAAATTTAAAGTTTTGGAGATTGACCGTAATGGCCAAGTGGTTTACACTTTTTGGTTTTAAGAAATATATGAAAATTATTTTTTGTGTTGTACAGGTACTAATAAAAGATAAATAGTTTATTTTAGCAATCACCATTAGTTCGAATTTCCACTGTTAGAGGGCACTGAATATGTAAAATAACTAGAAGAACGCATATTACCTGTGGCGCATATAGAAAATTTGTTTTGAATGAGAATGAAATTTTCCATTTGCCTACTTTTAAAAATCCGTAAAAGTTTTAATTCGAGCTAATGGATGATGGGCGAAGGGAATGCACACAGTAGTATTTTTTAGTAATTTTGCACATTAAAGTATTTGTCTTTTCTTAAATTTAGAAAGTTGTTTTTCTAACACTTCTCTGAAAAAACGACGGGCAGATCAGTGCTGTTAGTGGAATGTCTCTTGACACTACAGCCACTACAGCCAAAGTTTCAAATTCCTACCATAAACAGATCACTTGAATTCGTTAAAAGTTTTACCGTTTACATATTTAGTGATATCTAACGTTATAATTTAATACTACCTTTGAAAGTAGGAATTAAAATATATCATTAGGACAGTCGCTCAAAAAAGTATCCGAACAATATGGTTGATTACAGAATTAAGAAAAAACATCTGGCAACAATTTTTTTAGAAATTAGTGATCTGGCAACCTTCGTGTCAAGTGACATGAAGGTTGCCAGATCACCAATTTCTAAAAAAATCGTTGCCAGATGTTTTTCCTGAATTCTGTAATCAACCATAGTGTTCGGATACTTTTTTGAGCGACTGTAGGTGGTCATATTATTTTGATACTAGATTGTGTGGGCTCACTCACGGAAATATTGAGCGTGTGCAGTTACCGTTCACAGCAAACTGGAGCGTGTGCAGTAACTGCACACGCTCCAGTTTGCTGATATTTTTCCAGATATTTTTCCTCCAGATATTTTTCCTCCAGATATTTTTCCAGATATTTTTCCTGAATTCTGTAATCACGTGACACGAAGGTTGCCAGATCACTAATTTCTAAAAAAATCGTTGCCAGATGTTTTTTCTGAATTCTGTAATCAACCATAGTGTTCGGATACTTTTTTGAGCGACTGTAGGTGGTCATATTATTTTGATACTAAATTGTGTGTGCTCACTCAGGGAAATATTGAGCGTGTGCAGTTACCGTTCACAGCAAACTGGAGCGTGACGCTCCAGTTTGCAGACGCTCCAGTTTGCTGTGAACGGTAACTGGAGCGTGTACAGTTGCTGTACACGCTCCAGATATTTTTCCTGAATTCTGTATTCACGTGAGACGAAGGTTGCCAGATCACTAATTTCTAAAAAAATCGTTGCCAGATGTTTTTTCTGAATTCTGTAATCAACCATAATGTTCGGATACTTTTTTGAGCGACTGTACCAACTAAAAATGTTTTCTAATTACCTCTTAAAACAAAACATTTGGATTTCTTTCCTACCCTAGGCCTAAGGGGTCAACTCATTGCTGTCAACGGAATCTTCAAAACCGTCACATTCAACCACCAATATTTCTAGCATAACTATATAGTTTCCAAAATTTGTTTAAATTGATATTTATATTCCATATTTGTTTAATTTTTGGATATTTTCGATTTTTTCCACCGTTAGAGGGCGCGATTATAGCTTCTGGAAGATTCGGAGGGTGAAAATCGTAATATTTCATCGATACCTGTCCAACCCCAAAAATGTTTTTAATTGATCTCTAAAAACATACAATTTTCTGTTAAAACCAAAAAAGTTGCACCCCCCATCTAAAGGGTCAATTCATTGTTGCCAATGGTAACTTCGTGACCTTCACATTCCAACATGAAAATTTCAAGTTTCTAACATAAATACATCGTTTGAAATATTCGTTTGAAAGTTTTGAATTTTCAAAAATGTCCACCGTTAGAGGGCGTAGTTATACCTTTTGGAAGATTCGAAAAGTGCAAATCGTAATATTTCATCGAAACCTATCCAATAGAAAAAATGATTTTTAATATATTGGTATAAACAAAAAAAGTTTGATGTCTATAGAAAGACAGACGACAAAGCGAAATTATTATCTCTTTTTTTAAAAGAAAAACAATAAAATTTACTTTTCCATTTTAGCTATTTCCTAAAGTGCTTCTAATCGGGAACACTGAAATCTGCATAAAAAATTATCTATCCTTTTCGGTAATCCATAAGTATGAGTGCAAAACCATTCAACTTTGGATGCTAAACAATTCGAGCGATGACAAAATATGGCGTCCAATTTGAGATGGCCAAGCTATATAGGGCCTCTAGTTTCGACCAAATATGGCGTCCAATTTGAGATGGCCAACCTATATAGGGCCTCTAATTTCGACAAAATATGGCGTCCAATTTGAGATGGCCAACCTATATAGGGCCTCTAATTTCGACAAAATATGGCGTCCAATTTGAGATGGCCAACCTATATAGGGCCTCTAGTTTCGACAAAATATGGCGTCCAATTTGAGATGGCCAACCTATATAGGGCCTCTAGTTTCGACAAAATATGGCGTCTAATTTGAGATGGCCAACCTATATTAGGGCCTCTAGTTTCGACAAAATATGGCGTCCAATTTGAGATGACCAACCTATGTAGGGCCTCTAATTTCGACAAAATATGGCGTCCAATTTGAGATGGCCAACCTATATAGGGCCTCTAGTTTCGACAAAATATGGCGTCCAATTTGAGATGGTCAACCTATATAGGACCTCTAGTTTCGACGAAATATGGCGTCCAATTTGAGATGGCCAACTTATATAGGGCCTCTAGTTTCGACAAAATATGGCGTCCAATTTGAGATGGCCAACCTATATAGGGCCTCTAGTTTGGACAAAATATGGCGTCCAATTTGAGATGGCCAACTATATAGGGCCTCTAGTTTCGACAAAATATGGCGTCCAATTTGAGATGACCAACCTACGTAGGGTCTCTAATTTCGACAAAATATGGCGTCCAATTTGAGATGGCCAACCTATATAGGGCCTCTAGTTTCGACAAAATATGGCGTCCAATTTGAGATGGCCAACCTATATAGGACCTCTAGTTTCGACGAAATATGGCGTCCAATTTAAGATGGCCAACCTATATAGGGCCTCTAGTTTCGACAAAATATGGCGTCCAATTTGAGATGGCCAACCTATATAGGGCCTCTAGTTTCGACAAAATATGGCGTCCAATTTGAGATGGCCAACCTATATAGGGCCTCTAGTTTCGACAAAATATGGCGTCCAATTTGAGATGGCCAACCTATATAGGGCCTCTAGTTTCGACAAAATATGGCGTCCAATTTGAGATGGCCAACCTATATAGTGCCTCTAGTTTCGACAAAATATGTCGTCCAATTTGAGATGGCCAAGCTATATAGGGCCTCTAGTTTCGACAAAATATGGCGTCCAATTTGAGATGGCCAACCTATATAGGGCCTCTAGTTTCGACAAAATATGGCGTCCAATTTGAGATGGCCAACCTATTATAGGGCCTCTAGTTTCGCCTTTGTGTGCAACGTTTTATGCACAATGGACTCAGAGAAGGTTGTGGAATGGGACTTACTAGACAGCTGTTAAGGAACATAGCCTCCTGCCAAGGACATCCAGAGTGTTCTTTAACATGCACAGGGTATGTCTCTTCTGCACACAAGGCCACGGCTTAACGTTCCATCAGATGGGCGGTGTCCTTTTCAAGCCCATTGGTATCCCATTTCTCATTGAGGGTTGGGCTGGGTTGTTTTTACCTCTGAGCGGCACTCTTTTTGTTCGCAGTATCTAAATATCCAGGTCATAAGAACCCAAAGTCTCAGAGTTAGGGGAACCTTCGTGTCACGTGACACGAAGGTTGCCAGATCACTAATTTCTAAAAAAAATCGTTGCCAGATATTGTTTCTGAATTTTGTAATCAACCATGGTGTTCGGATACTTTTTTGAGCGACTGTAGGTGGTCATATTATTTTGTTACTAGATCGTGTGGGCTCACTCACGGAAATATTGAGCGTGTGCAGTTACCGTTCACAGCAAACTGGAGCGTGTGCAGTAACTGCACACGCTCCAGTTTGCTGTGAACGATAACTGGAGCGTGTACAGTTGCTGTACACGCTCCAGATATTTTTCCTCAATTCTGTAATCAACCATAATGTTCGGATACTTTTTTGAGCGACTGTACCACAAGGACTCAAAAAATTGAATAAGGATAAAAGATCTATTGAATAGCTGCTAGGAGACACAGGGACCTGTTAAGGTTACACAGTTCGTTCTTTTGCATGCAGAGGATTTGGATTTCTTGCATGTCTGTACGTCTTATCTGACGAATGATGATGACCTTTTCGAGTCCATGGGTGTCCCATTCTCAAAAAGCCACAGCAAGGAAACGAAAAGAATATGAAAGAAGATGCAGTTGGGAATATAACGCTGTGCCCTACAGCTGAGTCAACAGATGTAGACCTAGGGTTGGGTTGTTTTACCTCTGAGCCGCACTTTTTCGCGCACCATGGGCTAAATGGCCAGGTCACATGAACCCCGAAGGCTCAGAGAAGATTGGGGGAGGGGACCCACTGGAACAGCTGTTGGGAGACAGATGGTAGCCTCCCGTCAAGGCCATCCAGCGTGTTCTTTAACGTGCACAGGGTATTGCTCTCCCGCACACGAGGCCACGGCTTAACGTCCCATCCGACGGACGGCGGCCTTTCCAAGCCCATCGGTGTCCCCTACTGACCGTGGGCAGAGCGGGGAGTTTTGCGGACATAAATCTCAACGCTGACCCAGCTGGGACTCGAACCTGGGAACTACAGATTACGAGCCTGGCGCGCTACCGACTGAGCCACCCCCGCCCCAAATGTAGACCTAAATATCAGTTCTTAATTACGGAAAATTCAGCCTATCGTGTAGAGAGAGAGAATCATTAATTTTCAGCATGCGATGTCAAAAAAGATGCGCCTTTGAATGTATTTTTGGCTTTAAAATAGGTCTTAATTAGCAAAAGTAATTTAATAGTGGTAAGTATAGTTACAATAAAAATTGTGGTTGCAAAGTTATATTCAATCTCAGGATATACAATATTGATATACATGAAATGCATTTTAAAATACTAAGTAATAATAAACTGCAGGTTTTTCCTTTTATACATTTTGTTTTCAACTGTTAAAATATAAAAAATATGAACCAATATTTAAATCAATTTTTTTTAGGAAATTTCGTTGTTGGTACGAACACTTGCTTACAGTGTTAGCGTTCAATCTCTTTCATTGGTTCAATATTTTGCGGAAATTGACACGTTTGTGAAATTTAAAGGAGGATCTATATTCTAGTTAAAATATCTCAGGTGAAAATGGGAAGAGGGTCTGCAGAAAGAGTTGCATTTGGTAGGAGGTCTGCAGAGAGAATTTCACTTAGTAGGAGGTCTGCAGAAAGAGTTGCACTTGGTAGGAGGTCTGCAGAGAGAATTTCACTTAGTAGGAGGTCTGCAGAAAGAGTTACACTTGGTAGGAGGTTTGCAGAGAGAGTTGCACTTAGTAGGAGGTTTGCAGAGAGAATTTCACTTAGTAGGAGGTCTGCAGAAAGAGTTACACTTGGTAGGAGGTCTGCAGAGAGAATTTCACTTAGTAGGAGGTCTGCAGAAAGAGTTGCACTTGGTAGGAGGTCTGCAGAGAGAATTTCACTTAGTAGGAGGTCTGCAGAAAGAGTTACACTTGGTAGGAGGTTTGCAGAGAGAGTTGCACTTAGTAGGAGGTTTGCAGAGAGAATTTCACTTAGTAGGAGGTCTGCAGAAAGAGTTACACTTGGTAGGAGGTCTGCAGAGAGAGTTGCACTTAGTAGGAGGTTTGCAGAGAGAATTTCACCTAGTAGGAGGTCTGCAGAAAGAGTTACACTTGGTAGGAGGTCTGCAGAGAGAATTTCACTTAGTAGGAGGTCTGCAGAAAGAGTTGCACTTGGTAGGAGGTCTGCAGAGAGAATTTCACTTAGTAGGAGGTCTGCAGAAAGAGTTGCACTTGGTAGGAGGTCTGCAGAGAGAATTTCACTTAGTAGGAGGTCTGCAGAAAGAGTTGCACTTGGTAGGAGGTCTGCAGAGAGAATTTCACTTAGTAGGAGGTCTGCAGAAAGAGTTACACTTGGTAGGAGGTCTGCAGAGAGAGTTGCACTTAGTAGGAGGTTTGCAGAGAGAATTTCACTTAGTAGGAGGTCTGCAGAAAGAGTTACACTTGGTAGGAGGTCTGCAGAGAGAATTTCACTTAGTAGGAGGTCTGCAGAAAGAGTTGCACTTGGTAGGAGGTCTGCAGAGAGAATTTCACTTAGTAGGAGGTCTGCAGAAAGAGTTACACTTGGTAGGAGGTTTGCAGAGAGAGTTGCACTTAGTAGGAGGTCTGCAGAGAGAATTTCACTTAGTAGGAGGTCTGCAGAAAGAGTTACACTTGGTAGGAGGTTTGCAGAGAGAGTTGCACTTAGTAGGAGGTTTGCAGAGAGAATTTCACTTAGTAGGAGGTTGCAGAAAGAGTTACACTTGGTAGGAGGTCTGAAGAGAGAATTTCACTTAGTAGGAGGTCTGCAGAAAGAGTTGCACTTGGTAGGAGGTCTGCAGAGAGAATTTCACTTAGTAGGAGGTCTGCAGAAAGAGTTACACTTGGTAGGAGGTTTGCAGAGAGAGTTGCACTTAGTAGGAGGTTTGCAGAGAGAATTTCACTTAGTAGGAGGTCTGCAGAAAGAGTTACACTTGGTAGGAGGTCTGCAGAGAGAATTTCACTTAGTAGGAGGTCTGCAGAAAGAGTTGCACTTGGTAGGAGGTCTGCAGAGAGAATTTCACTTAGTAGGAGGTCTGCAGAAAGAGTTACACTTGGTAGGAGGTTTGCAGAAAGAGTTGCACTTAGTAGGAGGTTTGCAGAGAGAATTTCACTTAGTAGGAGGTCTGCAGAAAGAGTTACACTTGGTAGGAGGTCTGCAGAGAGAGTTGCACTTAGTAGGAGGTTTGCAGAGAGAATTTCACTTAGTAGGAGGTCTGCAGAAAGAGTTACACTTGGTAGGAGGTCTGCAGAGAGAATTTCACTTAGTAGGAGGTCTGCAGAAAGAGTTGCACTTGGTAGGAGGTCTGCAGAGAGAATTTCACTTAGTAGGAGGTCTGCAGAAAGAGTTACACTTGGTAGGAGGTTTGCAGAGAGAGTTGCACTTAGTAGGAGGTCTGCAGAGAGAATTTCACTTAGTAGGAGGTCTGCAGAAAGAGTTACACTTGGTAGGAGGTCTGCAGAGAGAATTACACTTGGTAGGAAGTCTACAGAGAGAATTACACTTGGTAGGAGGTCTACAGAGAGAATTACACTTGGTAGGAGGTCTGAAGAGAGAATTACACTTGATAGGATGTCTGCAGAAATAGTTACACTTCGTAAGAGG
Organism: Ryuthela nishihirai; assembly: GCA_038380435.1. Taxonomy (NCBI): domain Eukaryota; kingdom Metazoa; phylum Arthropoda; class Arachnida; order Araneae; family Heptathelidae; genus Ryuthela; species Ryuthela nishihirai. Next base: position 38,839,972 of record JAWZYU010000023.1, read on the forward strand.
TCTTCAAAAAGAGTTATACTTGGTAAGAGGTTTTTTAGAAGACCGAAAAAATATGAAATCACTGGAGAGAGGTCAGGACTGTAGGGAGATTGTTCCAGTCACTCCCAAAGATACTTGTTCAACGTTGTTGTGAGCGTTGACACACAACGATACAATTTTCTTGCTCAAAAGTCCCGAGCGCTTCGACTTTATTCAGTAATAAAGTATCACAGGAACTGCGAGATGTTGGTTCGAATCCCACTCAAAGCAAAACCAATTTTTTTCAGCTGAGTATTTCATGAGTTCCAGGTTTACAGGACATCTGTGATATTTTACTACTGAATTATTGCTTAACACCATGAGCGTAAGTAACAAAGGTTAAATTGCATCATTTGAGATAACTTGGCTATCCTTTTCCTGCCATAAATGATGCTACTCGCGAATGAAGCACTGTGCAGGAATTTTATGTCAGTCAAGTTTTATAAGTCACATTAACTGACAAAGAGGTTAGTTGTTGTTTTGGGTTGTTTTACCTCTGAGCGGCACTTTTTTGCACACCATGGGCTAAATGGCCAGGTCATATGGACCCCGAAGGCTCAGAGAAGGTTGGGGGAGGGGACCCACTTGAACAGCTGTTGGGAGACAGATGGTAGCCTCCCGTCAAGGCCATCCAGCGTGTTCTTTAACGTGCACAGGGTATGGCTCTCCCGCACACGGAGCCACGGCTTAACGTCCCATCCGACGGACGGCGGCCTTTCCAAGCCCATCGGTGTCCCCTACTGACCGTGGGCAAGGCGGGGAATTTTACGGAGATAAATCTCAACCCTGACCCAGCTGGGACTCGAACCTAGGAACTACAGATTGCAAGCCTGGCGCGCTACCGACTGAGCCACCCCCTCCCCGACAAAGAGGTTAGACGCTGACAGGTGTTGTGGTATCATGCCTAGAAATGTTACTGGTAGATGTGGATTCCGATTCCACTCAGTGCAAAAACTAATTTTTTTTTGCTAAATATTTCGACTTTATTCACCTGCCTTCAAATGAAAAAGGTTTCGAAATATCTTTGCGATTTGATGGTGTCGCCACCGTCCAGAAATTTCGCTTGAGAAATTAAATAAATATCTATTCGCTTATTGGTCTGTAAATGATAACTAGGCGTAAACTGGAAGGAGAGCTGTGCACCAATCCCCAGTGATGATGCACAGAACCGGCCAGGTCTAACACCTAATGTCCGACCCCGCCGGGGCGGGGGTGGCTCAGTTGCTAGCGCGCCAGGCTCGTAATCTGTAGTTCCCAGGTTCGAGTCCCAGCTGAGTCAGCGTTGAGATTTATCTCCGCAAAATTCCCCGCCCTGCCCACGGTCAGTAGGGGACACCGATGGGCTTGGAAAGGCCGCCGTCCGTCGGATGGGACGTTAAACCGTGGCCCCGTGTGCGGGAGAGCCATACCCTGTGCACGTTAAAGAACACGCTAGATGGCCTTGACGGGAGGCTACCATCTGTCTCCCAACAGCTGTTCCAGTGGGTCCCCTCCCCCAACCTTCTCTGAGCCTTCGGGGTCCATGTGACCTGGCCATTTAGCCCATGGTGTGCAAAAAAGTGCCGCTCAGAGGAAAAACAACCCAACGTTAAAGAACACGCTGGATGGCCTTGACGGGAGGCTACCATCTGTCTCCCAACAGCTGTTCCAGTGGGTCCCCTCCCCCAACCTTCTCTGAGCCTTCGGGGTCCATGTGACCTGGCCATTTAGCCCATGGTGTGCAAAAAAGTGCCGCTCAGAGGAAAAACAACCCAACGTTAAAGAACACGCTGGATGGCCTTGACGGGAGGCTACCATCTGTCTCCCAACAGCTGTTCCAGTGGGTCCCCTCCCCCAACCTTCTCTGAGCATTCGGGGTCCATGTGACCTGGCATTTAGCCCATGGTGTGCAAAAAAGTGCCGCTCAGAGGTAAAACAACCCAACCCCCGCCTTTTCGTGGTGTAGGCCGTTAGTACTTTTGAAAAGATATTTTCTCTTTTGGAGGGATCAGTGTGGCCTACTGATGTGGTCATCTATGGCCACTTTTTTTCTGTTCTGCTGGGGATCCCCTCGATAGGGAACCACCTTGTAGGGGTGAGGGGGCTTGAGGGCCTTAATGAAGTTGAAGGCTTTCTGACTAGAGCTGCTCCTATCAGGCAGGCCAAGTCGGAAGGGCTAGACTAAGGGTTCCCGTCACGGGAGTCGAGGCAATTTGGATCTTTATATCCTTGTTTGTGGCGCCCCGGGATAATAGATTAAATTTAGGTTTCGAACGAGGGATGAATTTTACTTTTATAGTAATGTTTGCCCTAGGATGTTGGGGCTGAGCTTTACCTAAATGGTACTGACTTGTCCCCGACATAGATAGTGGTAACGTGGCATACTCCTTGTAGATGGCGTGCAGTCTCTGAATTGCGATACATCTGGGTATGTCATTCATCTTAATTACATGTCCTGCTGAGGAGTGGTCAACTTCATAGGGTCCTGCTGCTGACCATTTATACCCATTAGACTGGACTGGTTTACTTCTTTAAGATTGATTATGGATCCTGGACTTGCTGCATTGGTGGGCCTCTGCCGACGATGAATATGCCGCTGTGTTTTCGTTTGCTTGTGGCTTGCCAGCCCTAAGTAAACAGAGGTACGGGATACCTTATATCAGCTGGTGGATAATCCTGATCAGCGGCCATCGCAGGTACCTGAACCTTACTTAGCTAGTTGGGCATCGTCAAACCTAAACTGGAGTAATGTGTCTCAGGCAGGCCATATGGCTCTTGAAAAAGTCCACTTGAAAAGGTGGTGCCTGAAGTTCCTACCAGCATCGGTGACTTCAGCCTTTAGTGGAGGAGGAACAGGTCTTTGCCGCATTCCTGCTATCGAGGGGCTGTTTGATACTGTTGGCCCTACCTATCTCAATAAACCTAGTTTCTTTAAAAATACTACTAATCATTTTCTCTCCGCAGGTATGTGAAACTTGAGGACGTTACATAGAGATTATTCTCTTGATATCCTCACGCAGGAATTACAACACTATAACCTAGATATTCTAGGCTTGCAAGAGACCAGATGGACAGGTAAAGGTGAGATACTTAAAAATAACTTTAACTTTCTCTTTTCAGGGAGGGAGGATGGAAAGCATCTCCAAGACGTAGGTTTGCTTCTCAACAGACACGCCAGTGATGCTCTGTAGGATATGACTGCATTAATGAAAGATTTCTTACAGAAAAATTTAAAACAAAAATTGAAGACTTGACTGTCATCTGTTGTTATGCCCCGACAGAGGACTCTGATGAGAACGAGAAGGATAAGTTTTATAGACAGTTTCAGGATATTTATATTCTGTGAAGAATTTGGGTTGTTTTACCTCTGAGCGACACTTTTTTGCACACCATGGGCTAAATGGCCAGGTCACATGGACCCCGAAGGCTCAGAGAAGGTTGGGGGAGGGGACCCACTGGAACAGCTGTTGGGAGACAGATGGTAGCCTCCCGTCAAGGCCATCCAGCGTGTTCTTTAACGTGCACAGAGTATGGCTCTCCCGCACACGGGGCCACAGCTTAACGTCCCATCCAACGGACGGCGGACTTTCCAAGCCCATCAGTGTCCCCTACTGACCGTGGGCAGGGCGGGGAATTTTTGCGGAGATAAATCTCAACGCTGACCCAGCTGGGACTCGAACCTGGGAACTACAGATTACGAGCCTGGCGCGCTATCGACTGAGCCACCCCCCGCCCCTTCTGTGAAGAATGTCTCTTGCACCTAATGCTAAAGTTGATACTGACTCTGATATTTGGGTGGGAGTTTTAGGTCCCCTTGGCATTGGTAATTCCTATAATAACGGAGAAAGTCTTCTACAGGTAAATAAACTAAATGTTTTGTGAATAGCTAACACATACTACAAACACCGAGCATTTATAAATACACATGGGTTTCACCTGATAAGGGTTGCACAGGAATATGATTGATTATATTCTAATTAGCAGCAAATGGCCTAGTTCGGTTAGCAAGACCAGATATTACAGGGGCGGCCGAAATTGGTCTGACCATTTCCTGGTCAAAAGTGTCTTGCAGCTGAAGCTTAAGAAAGTTGTGCTAAGGTTAAGAAACGTCCCATCAGACGGACGGCGGCCTTTCCAAACTCATCGGTATCCCCCACTGACCGTGGGCAGGTCGGGGAATTTTGCGGAGATAAATCTCAACGCTGACCCAGCTGGGACTCGAACCTGGGAACTACAGATTACGAGTCTGGCGCGCTACCGACTGAGCATCCCCGCCCCAGAAAAAGAATGGGATCAGTTTAAGTAGGCTTTTCTTGAAACCAACAGTACTGTTTTCGGTAAAAGGAAACAGAGGAAACAAAATTATTTAAGTGATAAGACTATGAAACTTATTTTTGAAAGAAGGAAGTGCAGGATTAATATGAATCAACACCCTACTAGTCCTAACAGACGGCATTATACCGAGCTTAATAAACGTGTAAAGGATCAGTTAATAGCTGATAAGAATCTTTGGCTTGATAGCTTGGCTGATAAAGTAGAGGAAGCAGTTAGACAGCACAACAGCAGGAGGTTGTACCGGACTGTTAATGTTTTGTATGGGAAGAAAACAGACAGGTACACAGGGATTGAGGGATAAACATGGCAAGGTGGTTGAAGGTGAGGATTCTGTGATGGCTAGGTGGGCTGAGCATTTCAGAGATATTCTAAACAATGCTATTATATCTACTCCTGTTGTTTATAATGAGGATAGATACATTATTGGCTTCAATGATGGTCCTATATCACATTGTGAAGTCGCTTTTAAATATCTCTAAATTAAAACTTCAGAAATCCGCAGGGGTGGATGAAATCACCACTGAAATGCTTAGAGATGAGAACATTTGAATATTTTTGAATATTTTTTATGATAAAGGTAGTATAATAACTCTAGTAAATTCCTAAGGATTTTACTAGAGTTATTATTATCCCTATTTTTTAAAAAAAGGTGACTGTAGTTCTTGTGATAATTATAGGGGAAATAGTTTACTTTATTTTCCAGGTAAAGTTCTTTGAATGGTTGTGCTCAACAGAATTGAGAATTTTGTTGATGGACAACTGCGTGATGAAGAGTGTGGATTCAGAAGTGGCAGGGGAAGTGTAGATCAAATATTTTCACTTAGGCAGATTCTTGAGAAATGTTCAGAGTTTCAGAAATTTGTGATTACTAGCTTTATAGATGTTAAAAAAGCTTTTGACTCTGTTGATTGACATAGTTTGTGGTTGATTGTTAGATCATGTGGAATACCTGATAAGTTAGTTAGAGTAATGAGAGCTTTCTACAAGAACACTGAGTCGTGTGTGAGAGTTGGTACGTCTTTCAGCGATTGGTATAGCATTGCTAGTGGAGTTAGAGAAGGGTGCATTTTTGACTCCTTTTGTCTTTAGTTTAATTATTGTTTATGTTATGGACTTAAATGGCCCAGAGAGTTTAATATTTCTGATTTTGATTATGCAAATGATTTGGTCCTGCTGATGAGATCAATTCTTTCATTAGAGCTGTTGACGAGACTGGTAATAGAGTAGATTTGGTGATAAACAGAAATAAAATCTAAAGTGAAGAAAATTGGTGAGGCAGATGGTGCTTCAGTTGCTTTGAATGGTTGCACTCTTGATCATGTGTCTCAGTTTAATTATCTTGGGAGCTGAGTAAGAAATATTGCTGATGTGCGGCATGAGAGTAATAGACGAATAGGAATTGCTGCTGGGACTTTTACGAATCTATGGAGAGTGTAGAAAAATAGATGTATACACCTAAAGACTAGGGGCGGGGGTGGCTCAGTCGGTAGCGCACCAGGCTCGTAATCTGCAGTTCCCAGGCTCGAGTCCCAGCTGGGTCAGCGTTGAGATTTATCTCCGCAAAATTCCCCGCCCTGCCCACGGTCAGTAGGGGACACCGATGGTCTTGGAAAGGTCGCCGTCCGTCGGATGGGACGCTAAGCCGTGGCCCCGTGTGCGGGAGAGCCATACCCTGTGCACGTTAAAGAACACGCTAGATGGCCTTGACGGGAGGCTACCATCTGTCTCCCAACAGCTATTCCAGTGGGTCCCCTCCCCCAACCTTCTCTGAGCCTTCGGGGTCCATGTGACCTGGCCATTTAGACCATGGTGTGCAAAAGAGTGCCGCTCAGAGGTAAAACAACCCAACAACCCAACCTAAAGACTAAGATTAGACTGTATAATAGTTTGGTTCTTTCTAAGGTTAGTTATGGTAGCGAAACATGGACCATTTGGAAGCAGGATAACAGAAAACTTGACGCCTTTGACTCTAGATGCTTGCACAGTATCTTGGGCAATTAGGTAGTTCAACTTCATAAGTGAAATGATGAGGTTAGGCAAAAGAGTCAGCAACCTCCTTTGAGCAGCATATTATGTAAAGAGAGACTTAGTTGGCTTGGCCATGTTGCTCATGTACATAACTATAGATTAGAAGAAAGGCCTGTGAACATTGTGCTTAAAGGCTTCAGGAAAAGGGGGAGACCTAGGATGCGATGGGCAGACAATGTCAAACAGGACCTTGTTTGAATTTTTAATAGAAAATTAAGCGTGAGTTGAAAAGAATACTTAGCAACATTAATTATAAATGACCTAATTTATTACAGATTATTTAAAACCACATATATAAAACAAATTCAACTAACACAAATTCTTGCCTTCATCAGTATGAAGCTAAACCATAAAACGAATGTTTTACATCTCTTAATTATTCTTCAAATATTTGTACTGAAATTATTTCAATATCTACTCAAAGCACAAATGGAATATTAATTAAATATTTGGCAAGCAACGAGAGTTTCTTTGTTGACATAACTATAAGTTTCCAAGATTCACCTTACAAATTCTTTTTATACACTCTATTATTATTAAACTCTATTTGCGTTTCCTATTGGCTTCTTTCTTTCAATGGAAATAAGCTTCATCTTATACATTAAGATCACCACGCATTCACACAACAGACAATGAACTCTTCCTACGAAGAAATTAATGCCAGTCAGCCGCTTGCCGACTAACATGTTGCCTCTTCGGTTTTTGGGGCGGGGGTGGCTCTCGGTAGCGGACCAGGCTCGTTATCTGTAGTTCCCAGGTTCGAGTCCCAGCTGGGCCAGCGTTGAGATTTATCTCCGCAAAATTCCCCGCCCTGCCCACGGTCAGTAGGGGACACCGATGGGCTTGGAAAGGCCGCCGTCCGTCGGATGGGACGTTAAGCTGTGGTGCCGTGTGCGGGAGAGCCATACCCTCTGCACATTAAAGAACACGCTGGATGGCCTTGACGGGAGGCTACCATCTGTCTCCCAACAGCTGTTACAGTGGGTACAGCAGATGTACAGCAGATGTAGCTCTATACAATACAGCAGATGTAGCTCAGAACAGATGGGTCTGGAGAGGAAAGTTACAGAGTCTGGTAGGACCTTCGTAGCCGGTGGATGTATGGGGATTTTGTATGCATGTATTCGCTTATTAAAGTAGATATCTATCTATTTTGCTTGTGAAATTAAACATTTATCTTTTTGTTACAAAGTAGACATTATCTGCTTGCTTGTAGAATTAAATGGTTATCTATTAGCTTATTAGGGTAGTCATCTGTCTATTCGCTTATTAGAGTAGTCATCTGTCTTCGCTTATTAGAGTAATCATCTGTCTATTCGTGTATTAAAGTAGAAGCGAATAGATATGTGTCTATTAAAGTAGACACATATCTATTCGCTTATTAAAGTAGAAACATATCTATTCGCTTATTAAAGTAGAAACATATCTATTCGCTTATTAAAGTAGACACATATCTATTCGCGTATTAAAGTAGAAACATATCTATTCGCTTATTAAAGTAGACACATATCTATTCGCGTATTAAAGTAGACACATATCTATTCGCTTATTAAAGTAGAAAGATATCTATTCGCTTATTAAAGTAGACACATATTTATTCGCGTATTAAAGTAGATACATATCTATTCGCTTATTAAAGTAGAAACATATCTATTCGCTTATTAAAGTAGACACATATCTATTCGCTTATTAAAGTAGACACATATCTATTCGTGTATTAAAGTAGACACATATCTATTCGCTTATTAAAGTAGACACATATCTATTCGCTTATTAAAGTAGACACATATCTATTCGTGTATTAAAGTAGACACATATCTATTCGCTTATTAAAGTAGACACATATCTATTGGCTTATTAGACACATATCTATTCACTTGTGAAATTAAATGTTTATCTTTTGCTTATTAAAGTAGACACATATCTATTCGTTTGGGAAATTAAATGGTTATCTATTCACTTATTAGAGTAGACATCTGTCTTTTCGCTTGCCAAATTAAACTTTTATCTATTAGCTTCCTAAAGCAGACATCTGACTATTTGTTTGTGAAATTAAACGTTTATCTATTCGCTTATTAAAGTAGACATTTGTATATATGGTTGTCAAATTAAACGTTTATCTTTCGCTTATTAAAGTAGACCTCTGTCTATTCACCTGTGAAATGAAATATTTATCTATTCACTTATTAAAATAGACTTATGTCTATTCACCTGTGAAATGAAATATTTTTCCATTCACTTATTAAAGTAGACATCTATCTGTTCACCTGTGAAATTAAACGTTTATGTACTGGCTTATTAAAGTAGACATATGTCTATTCTCTTATGAAATTAAACGTTGTATTCGCTTATTAAATTAGATATCTGTCTTTTCGCCTGTGTAGTGAAACATTTATCTCTTCGCTTATTAAAGTAGCCATTTGTTTATTATTCTCTTTTAAAAGTAAAAATGTTTTGTTCGTTTATGAAAATAGACATCCGTAGACATTGATCTATCCGTTCGCTTTTGAAACTCTCACTAAAGTAAACTTCGGATGGTGATCACGAGACCTATCACCTGACAACTGCGCATTGAATTGCCTTTCCCAACCCTCTTCTGAGCCCATGTTGTCTTTGACCTTTACTTTTGACCTTGGGCGTCTGCAGAAAAATTTTCCAGGGGGTGGGGGGGAAGCTTGGAGACAAATTATTACATCAATAAATTTTTGTTTAATTATTTAATTTTTTAAGGTTTTTTTTTTCACAAGTAGATTATAGAATACAATATTGCATCAATACAAAAACATATACATAATGTATATAAAACAATTACGTTTAAATTGTTACGATTATAATTTGTGGAAATTTTACTCGATCTCGGGGGGGGGTGGGGGGCAATTGCCCCGTTTGTCCCCCTCTGCGGACGCCCATGCTTTTTACCATTGTATATAATAAAATGTCACTCAGACATAAAAAATTCTCCCCCCCCCAAAAAAAAAAACGCAGAACAAATAATTCGTTTTTGATCTGGTAGAAAGAATGCCTTGCACATTAAAGAGTTGGATGTTCCTTTCCATAAAAAACAGTAAGCATGAAAATGGGAACCACATTCTTGTTGATACAGAGTTGGGTTGTTTTACCTCTGAGCGGCATTTTTTTGCACACCATGGGCTAAATGGCCAGGTCACATGGACCCCGAAGGCTCAGAGAACGTTGGGGGAAGGGACCCACTGGAACAGCTGTTGGGAGACAGATGGTAGCCTCCCGTCAAGGCCATCCAGCGTGTTATTTAACGTTGGGTTGTTTTACCTCTGAGCGACACTTTTTTGCACACCATGGGCTAAATGGCCAGGTCACATGGACCCCGAAGGCTCAGAGAAGGTTGGGGGAAGGGACCCACTGGAACAGCTGTTGGGAGACAGATGGTAGCCTCCCGTCAAGGCTATCCAGCGTGTTCTTTAACGTGCACAGGGTTTGGCTCTCACGCACACGGGGCCACGGCTTAACGTCCCATCCGACGGACGGCGGCCTTTCCAAGCCCATCGGTGTCCCCTACTGACCGTGGGCAGGGCGGGGAATTTTGCGGAGATAAATCTCAACGCTGACCCAGCTGGGACTCGAACCTGGGAACTACCGACTGAGCCACCCCTTTGTTGATACAGTAACTGGTAATGGTTTCTTTTATTAAATGAAGTGATTTATTATTGAGTGAGATCAAAGAGTTTTCTTTTTCCTTAAATTAAGTTTAATTCAAAGGTTGGTTGATTTTTTTTGCGTTTTAGTACGGATTATGGAAAAGTTAAAAAACATTTCTTTCTCTTTTTATCTCAGTTTCGTGAAATGTTGAAACGTATGCAAATTAGATCCTGTTCCTACTTTAAATCTTTTGATGATCCATTTTAAGTTTAGTTGAACTGATAGCGAGACAAGAATCTTTTAAAAAAAGAAGAAAATAATTAATTTTAAAATCTGTCTTCTTGACGAATGTTTCTCATTTTTATGCATTTCCTTTGTCTATTGTTCTTTCGAATGACACATTCCCTCCACCGGATTTTAAAGACAAAAAAAAACCCTGTTTAATACCCGTATTTTTTATCAAAATATTATAATGCGCCTTTGCAGCAGTTATTTTGGAAGAATCTATATCTAATTTTGTACTTAAAGTAAATTTCAAATAAAAATGTTGTTTTGAAACTGTTTTTTTTAATACTTTCATTACGATTATAAATACGAGCCAAAAAAATATTAAAATGTTGTAAAAAAGTGTTCAAACAACTTTTCAGGATTTAAGAGAAAAAAAAAAGATTTTAAAATGTTTTCATTTGAATAACGCTGCACACTTTTTAATATCAGGTTCTTTACGCAACTCCCAGACTGTTCAACATTTGTGTTAGTTCGCTTTTAAAAATTCGAAATGCGCAGATTTTTTTTATTTGAAACTCATTGAAATATTCTGATGATTTCTTTCATTACTTCCATTTCAATTGAAACGAATGCTTGATAATATCTAAGTGCCTTTGATGTTCAAAAATGCTTTTCTTGAATATCGGAATTTCGAGAAAAATATGTTTCCTTCAGTTTTCTAAGTCTTGAACTTAAAAGAGCAAGAAACCGAAAGAAAAATGCTTTAAACTTTTAATCTTGAAAGCTTACAGCATTGCTTTGAATTGAATGAAAGCTTAAAAATGTTTGTTATCAAATTGAATGAAAAAAAGGTTGGGTTGGGTTGTTTTACCTCTGAGCGGCACTTTTTTGCACACCATGGGCTAAATGGCCAGGTCACATGGACCCCGAAGGCTCAGAGAAGGTTGGGGGAGGGGACCCACTGGAACAGCTGTTGGGAGACAGATGGTAGCCTCCCGTCAAGGCCATCCAGCGTGTTCTTTAACTTGCACAGGGTATGGCTCTCCCGCACACGGGGCCACGGCTTATCGTCCCATCCGACGGACGGCGGGCCTTTCCAAGCCCATCGGTGTCCCCTACTGACCGTGGGCAGGGCGGGGAATTTTTGCGGAGATAAATCTCAACGCTGAGCCAGCTGGGACTCGAACCTGGGAACTACAGTTTACGAGCCTGGCGCGCTACCGACTGAGCCACCCCCGCCCCTTGAATGAAAAAAATGTGTGGAAGTATTCTACATACCTTAAACAACAGATTCAACACAGTGTTGTAAACAGGGATTTGTTTCGTGTGTGTATGTAGGGGGGGTGTAAGAAAAATTAGCTTTGGGGAGGGATCGAGAAGGTATAACTGCTGCAAAGACGTACAGTCGCTCAAAAAAATATCCGAACACTATGGTTGATTTCAGAATTCAGAAAAAATATCTGTGAACGATTTTTGTAGAAATTAGTGATCTGGCAACCTTCGTGTCACGTGACACTAGGGAACTTTCTGAATTTCACTAACACTTTCTGAATTCTGAAATCAACCATAGTGTTCGGATATTTCTTTGCGCGACTGTACTGAAATAATAAATAATAAATAAAATAATAAATACCCCCTCAAGCAGCTGCTTGCCACAGAGGTCTGACAGGAGCCTGTCAATTTATATGCCATAGTAGAAGGTCTGTGAGGATGGCAGAACCTCAGCAGAAAAACAACACACATATCCATGCCTTATCCGGGTCTCGAACCCAGGTCCCTTAGATCAGTAGCCAAGCGCGCCAACCACTCGGCCATACTTTGATAAAAATGCAAGAATTAAACAAGTCTTTTGTTTTGTCTTTAAAATCCGGTGGAAGGAATATGACATCATTCAAAACAACAACAAACAAAGGAAATGAAGGAAAATGAGAAACATTCGTCAAGAAGCCTGATATTGGAATTAATCATTCTCTGGGGCGGGGGTGGCTCAGTCGGTAGCGCGCCAAGCTCGTAATCTGTAGTTCCCAGGTTCGAGTCCCAGCTGGGTCAGCGTTGAGATTTATCTCCGCAAAATTCCCCGCCCTGCCCACGGTCAGTAGGGGACACCGATGGGCTTGGAAAGGCCGCCGTCCGTCGGATGGGACGTTAAGCCGTGGCCCCGTGTGCGGGAGAGCCATACCCTGTGCACGTTAAAGAACACGCTGGATGGCCTTGACGGGAGGCTACCATCTGTCTCCCAACAGCTGTTCCAGTGGGTCTCCTCTCCCAACCTTCTCTGAGCCTTCGGGGTCCATGTGACCTGGCCATTTAGCCCATGGTGTGCAAAAAAGTGCCGCTCAGAGGTAAAACAACCCAACCCTAATCATTCTCTTTTTTTAAAGATCCTTGTCTCTCTTAGTTTCGGGGGGGATTTGAGAATTTAGTTTTGGAGGAGTGTCTGCGTAATAATAAAAGATCAGCTTTTATTGTTATTAGTTTCGGGAGGTTGTCTGACATTAAAACTTGAGTAGGATTTCCCAATTATTAAAATATCCTACAGGACCGAAAGAAAGGAAAAAAATTAAAATGGTTAAAATGATATGCTATATATATTCTATATTCCATATACGGAATAAAATTTTGTAGTTGTTTTTAAATCTATTTTTGTTATTGGATATATACTATGAGTCTAAAATAAATTTATGCAAAGAAAACTATTTTGAATTTGAAAGCAGGTAGAGAAGCTCGAATTTCGTGTAAGGCAACCAGTTTTTTGGGGGATGATGATTGGTGGCGGTGGAGGGGATGGAGGGGGGGGGGTTACGAAATCCCTGCTCCCTCCCAGGTACGTTCTTGGTTCTAAATATGAGTTTTCTTTTCGAAGTACATGACGGCCAGGTAGCGCGCCAGGCTCGTAATCTGCAGTTTCCAGGTTCGAATCCCAGCTGGGTCAGCGTTGAGACTTATCTCCGTAAAACTCCCCCGCCTTGCCCACGGTCAGTAGGGGACCCCAATGGGCTTGAAAAAACCGCCGTCCATCGGATGGGACGTCAAGCCGTTGCCCCGTGTGCGTGAGAGCCATACCTTGTCCATGTTAAAGAACACGCTGGATGGCTTTGACGGGAGGGTATCATCTGTCCCCCAACAGCTGTTGCAGTGGGTCCTCTCCCCTAATCTTCTCTGAGCCTTCGGGGTCCATGTGACCTGGCCATTTAGCCCATGGTATGCAGAAAAGTGCCGTTCAGAGGTAAAACAACCCAACCCAACATGACGGCCAGGAAATTTCAAACACCGCAAGGAAAGCTCAAAGAATGTGTTTTATAATTATCTTTTTTTGCAGTAAATTCCAAACAGAAAATTAAAATTTATTTTCACACATATATATATACTCCCTTACCAATATATTAGAGAATTTCCGTATCATTATTTATTATATTATCATATTATATATTATTACATATATGCATTATATCAATGGAAGTTTAAACTTCGAAGCTCTATAATTTCTAAAATATGAATTTAAGGGGAAAATGTGATTGGAGATTAATTTAAGTTTATAAACAAATCTATTTAAATCTCGATTTTAAACAATATTCGTTCAGTATTTAGAGAGTTATGGACGCGGGAATATTTAGCAATAAATTATCTTGTACAGAAGTAATTTATAATTGTCTAATATTGAAATCATCATTATGCCAATTTCTAAAATGCATATTTATTTTATTAAATGGCTTGAAACTATACTTATTATTTAGGTTTTAATTACTTACTGAGGTACATTTTTAATGTGCAGTGATAATTAGAATTTCCGGAACACCAAGAAAGCAAATTTTTCAGTCCTTCACTTCCTCCTGCATCTTATAGTATGCCTTTGTTCGAAATGTAACCGGGAACATGGACGTTCAGAAAAAAAAAAATCTTTTTTTTTTCTTACTGCAGTTAATTAAATAAAAATAAATATTCCCTCAAGCAGCAGCTTCTTGGCACAAAGGTCTGACAGGAGTCTGTCAGTTTAAAAAGCCGTAGAGAAGACCTGTGAGGAAGGGGAGACCTCAGCAGAAATACAACAGAAACATCCATGCCTTTGTGGAAGGAAAAAACATGCGTAGAGCTAGAACCCAGTTCCCTTTCATCAGTAGTGAAGCGCTATATTTAAAAAAAGTATAGGCGTTAGAGCGTTTGAATTTGGATTCAGTGGACAAAGGGATATTTGTTGAAGACGTGGCGTTAACAAATCCCTGAATATCCATCTAGGTAGGAAGGATGCGTGACACATTAAAACAGCATTTCGCAACCCGAGGCACGTGAGTTGTGTCTAAATGACCCGCGAGGTAAGTAGATTCTATTCAGTAGAGAATCAAGTTTTCTCATTCCCCTCTTTCAGGAGGATGGGGAAAACTTGCTGCTCTTCTGAGTAGCTACTCTCTTGAGTTTTATTGTCGTTGGTTGCTTAGGGAGTTTTATTGTCATTGGTGGCGTAGAGAATTTTATTGTCATTAGTGTCTTAGTGAGTTTTATTGTCATTGGTGGCGTAGAGAATTTTATTGTCATTAGTGTCTTAGTGAGTTTTATTGTCATTGGTGGCGTAGAGAATTTTATTGTCATTAGTGGCTTAGTGAGTTTTATTGTCATTGGTGGCGTAGAGAATTTTATTGTCATTAGTGTCTTAGTGAGTTTTATTGTCATTGGTGGCGTAGAGAATTTTATTGTCATTAGTGGCTTAGTGAGTTTTATTGTCATTGGTGTCTTAAAGAATTTTGTTGTCATTAGTGGATTAGTGGGTTTTATTGTCGTTGGTTGCTTAGGAAGTGTTATTGTCATTGGCGGCTTAGAAAATTTTATTGTCATTAGTGGCTTAGTGAGTTTTATTGTCATTGGTTGCTTAGGGAGTTTTATTGTCATTGGCGGCTTACAGAATTTTATTGTCATTAGCGGCTTATTGAGTTTTATTGTCATTAATTGCTTAGGGAGTTTTAATGTCATTGGCAGCTTAGAGAATTTTGTTGTGAATAGTGGCTTAGTGAGTTTTATTGTCATTGGTTGCTTAGGGAGTTGTATTGTCATTGGCGGCTTAGAGAATTTTGTTGTCATTAGTGGCTTAGTGAGTTTTATTGTCATTGGTTGCTTAGGGAGTTTTATTGTCATTGGCGGCTTAGAGAACATTATTGTCATTAGTGGCTAAGAGAATTTTATTGTCATTAGTGGCTTAGTGAGTTTTATTGTCATTGGTTGCTTAGGAAGTTTTATTGTCATTGGCGGCTTACAGAATTTTGTTGTCATTAGTGGCTTAGTGATTTTTATTGTCATTGGTTGCGTAGGGAGTTTTATTGTCATCGGTGTCTTAGAGAATTTTGTTGTCATTAGTGGCTTAGTGAGTTTTATTGTCGTTGGTTGCTTAGGGAGTTTTATTGTCATTGGTGTCTTAGAGAATTTTGTTGTCATTAGTGGATTAGTGGGTTTTATTGTCGTTGGTTGCTTAGGGAGTTTTATTGTCATTGGCGGCTTAGAGAATTTTATTGTCATTAGTGGCTTAGTGAGTTTTATTGTCATTGGCGGCTTAGGGAGTTTTATTTTCATTGGCGGCTAAGAGAATTTTATTGTCATTAGTGGCTTAGTGAGTTTTATTGTCATTGGTGTCTTAAAGAATTTTGTTGTCATTAGTGGCTTAGTGGGTTTTATTGTCGTTGGTTGCTTAGGAAGTTTTATTGTCATTGGCGGCTTAGAAAATTTTATTGTCATTAGTGGCTTAGTGAGTTTTATTGTCATTGGTTGCTTAGGGAGTTTTATTGTCATTGGCGGCTTACAGAATTTTATTGTCATTAGCGGCTTATTGAGTTTTATTGTCATTGATTGCTTAGGGAGTTTTAATGTCATTGGCAGCTTAGAGAATTTTGTTGTGAATAGTGGCTTAGTGAGTTTTATTGTCATTGGTTGCTTAGGGAGTTGTATTGTCATTGGCGGCTTAGAGAATTTTGTTGTCATTAGTGGCTTAGTGAGTTTTATTGTCATTGGTTGCTTAGGAAGTTTTATTGTCATTGGTTGCTTAGGAAGTTTTATTGTCATTGGCGGCTTACAGAATTTTGTTGTCATTAGTGGCTTAGTGTCATTAGTGGCTTAGAATTTTATTGTCATTAGTGGGTTTTATTGTCGTTGTTTGCTTAGTGAGTTTTATTGTCATAGGCGGCTTAAAGAATTTTGTTGTCATTAGTGGATTAGTGAGTTTTATTGTCATTGGTTGCTTAGGGAGTTTTATTGTCATTAGCGGCTTAGAGAATTTTATTGTCATTAGTGGCTTAGTGAGTTTTATTGTCATTGGTTGCTTAGGAAGTTTTATTGTCATTGGCGGCTTACAGAATTTTGTTGTCATTAGTGGCTTAGTGATTTTTATTGTCATTGGTTGCGTAGGGAGTTTTATTGTCATCGGTGTCTTAGAGAATTTTGTTGTCATTAGTGGCTTAGTGAGTTTTATTGTCGTTGGTTGCTTAGGGAGTTTTATTGTCATTGGTGTCTTAGAGAATTTTGTTGTCATTAGTGGATTAGTGGATTTTATTGTCGTTGGTTGCTTAGGGAGTTTTATTGTCATTGGCGGCTTAGAGACTTTTATTGTCATTAGTGGCTTAGTGAGTTTTATTGTCGTTGGCGGCTTAGAGAATTTTATTGTCATTAGTGGCTTAGTGAGTTTTATTGTCATTGGCGGCTAAGAGAATTTTATTGTCATTGGTTGCTTAATGAGTTTTATTGTCACTGGAAAAAAGTTTTTTAGTTGGGTTGTGATGATGAAATTAAAGAATTGTATATGATAAATGATTATTATTCCAATGTTATTGAAATTGATAAAAAAAAAATGTTTATGATAAAAATTATTTTTGTTGGGACTGTGGAATAAATATTATACAGGGAAATATAAGGAGTCTGAGGAAAAATTTTGATCATTTTGTGGTATTCTTAAATTTAATTGAATTAAAACCAGAAATTATAGTACTTACTGAGATTTGGTTAAGAGAAGAGGAAATAGCCTTATATAAAATAGATGGATATAAAGAATACTGTAAATGTAGGGAGAAAAAAGGTTAGGAGGAGTAATTGTTTACATTAAAGAAGGATGGGAAGTGAACCAGATTTTTTCTGATTTTAAAGCTGCTGACTTAGTGGCATTGCATATAAAAGCATTCAATTGCGAACTTGGCCTTGTTGCAATCTATAGAGCGCATGAATTCAGTAAATTAGAATTTATTGATGAATTTGCAACATGGCTTAACTGTGTTAAACGAAATAGTATGATAATGACAGGAGATTTAAATTTGGATTATTTATCTGATGAACCACACAAAATAAATTTTTTACAAATCATAAATTCAAATGGTTTCTATTCCTGTCATGCTTCTGTTACTAGGGTAAGTAGTAAAACCTGCCTAGATCAACTTTACATTAGAAACTTTAGATTAGATACTGTAACTACATATATTGTTAAAATTGACATCTCAGATCATTGTTTTGTTGGAAGAAATATAAAGTGTGATTTTTATAGAGATGGTTCTATAGAAAAGCTTTCTACAAATTTTACTAAGATTCAATATACTAAATTGAAAAAGTTATTGTGAGAAAAATCATGGGATCATGTTGAGAGACAGATAAATGTGAATTTAGCATTTGATGCATTTCTAAGGGAATTAACTCTATTAATAAAGATGCGCAGATTAAGTACTCTAAAAAGAAAAATAAAAAACTCGAACCATGGATAACAGAAGCTATTGTTAATTCAATCAATTTTAAAAGAAATTTATATAAAAGATCTAAATTCAAAAACTTGGATGAAAATAACTACCATAGAAGATATAAAAATATGTTAAATAATATTATTAGGGAAGCTAAAAATGATTATTATAAAAATATTTTTATAAAAAATGGAAATAATGCTAAAAAAAATTGGGAAACTATCAATGAAATGTGTGACGGAAGAAAAGTAAAGGGCAATTTTCCTCAAATTATCACAGATGGAAATCATTTACTTCGGTTTGATGAAAAGCCGCAGGAATTTGTTAATAAATTTAACAATTATTTTACTTAGGTAATTTCTTCATTATGTACACAACATCTACATAATGAAACCAAAATAGAAGAGTTAATAAGTTATTTAAAATGTAAAATGCCTAATTCTTTTTTTTTCCCTTGTATACCAGAACAAGAAATTTTTTATACTATCAAGGAACTAAAGGAGGGAAAATCCCGTGGTTTGGACGAAATTACAGTTACCACTATTAAAAATATTTTTCCGGAAATTAGAACTGTATTTTGTAAACTGGTAAACTTTTCTTTTGTAGAAGGTGTGTTCCCTGAAATTTTAAAAACTGCCTTAATTATTTCAGTGTTTAAAAATGGTGATACTAAGGCAATTGAAAATTACAGACCGATTTCGCTTCTATCAACCTTTTCTAAGATTCTTGAAAAAATTGTTAACTTTTGGGATATGCACAATTTATTTGCCCCAAACCAATTTGGATTTCGAAAAGGTTTGAATACTCAAACTACAATTTTAGAAATGACTACGCAAATTTACAGAAATTTAAATCAAAATGTTAAAACAGTTGTTATTTTTTTGGATTTGAAAAAAAGCTTTTGATTCAGTGAATCATAATATATTATTAGAAAAGTTAAAAACCAGTGGTGTTAGGGGAAATTTGCTTTCATGGATTAGGAGCTATTTAATGAATAGGAAGCAAAAAGTAAAAATTGAAAAATATTTTTGTGAAGAAACAAATGTTGAAGTTGGTGTTCCTCAGGGTTCTGTTTTGGGACCTTTATTTCTTTACTTTATATAAATGACTTCTGTACATTGGATTTGAATGGTAAAATAATTTCATTTGCAGATGATGCTGCACTAATATATTCTGGAGAGGAAAAGCAAATTTTAGAGAATATAAATAGCGACTGGATAGAAATAAGAATGTGGCTAAAATTTAATAAACTCTTTTTAAATGCAAAGAAGACGAAATATATTTTTATTAGACCAAGAGAAAATGAGATTGATTTTTTTCGTGACAGGATCATTTTCCACTCTGAAGTTTGTGTTGGAAAAAATTGCAATTGTGACAAAATTGATTGATTGTGACAATTGTGACAATCAATCAATTTTGATTGATTTCAATCAAAATTGATCAATCATCAGTCAATCATCAATCAAAATTGATCATCATTGATTCACTGATGATGAATCATCAGTGAATCAATGAGTGACATCAATCAAAATTGATTGATTGTGACAATTGTGACAATTGAATAAATTGTGACAATCAATCAATTTTGATTGATTTCAGTCAAAATTGATCAATCATCAGTCAATCACTAATCATCAGTCAATCATCAATCAATCATCAGTCAATCATCAATCAAAATTGATCATCATTGATTCACTGATGATGAATCATCAGTGAATCAATGAGTGACATCAATCAAAATTGATTGATTGTGACAATTGTAACAATTGAATAAATTGTGACAAATGGTTGAATGCTATAAATATTTGGGTACTCTTATTGACAGAAAGACGTCCTGGAAAATACAAATATCTGATGTTGTTAAAAAGATTAACTGCATTATATCTAAAATTTATTATATCCGAAAATTCGTAAATTTATCTTTATTGAAAATTATTTACTTTTCTTGGATTAAACCTTATTTGCTCTATGGTTTATTATCGTGGGGTGGAGTCTGTTTGACAACATCAAACCGTTACACTATGTGCAGAATCACATAATTAGATGCATGATGAAACTAAGAAAATTTAAAAGCGTTGCAAATGTATACAATGAATTAGGTATTTTACAAATAAGGAAAATCATGCCTCTAATTATGTGAACCATCTAATTATGTGAATCATGCATCTAATTATGTGAACCAGCTAGATGACATCACTGGTTAAGTAGATACGACAACCAGCTTAACGAATCCGGTGAAACAATCGACAAAATGAGAAGCGGAAAGCAAGAGGAATTTGTGTAAAAATATATACGTTTGCTAAACAGTACAACACAGAATCTGTTATGACACTTAGAATCATTTCATTGTGATCATATAGATATTTATCCTCACCTTAAAACTTTAACGAAAGAATCATATTCTTTTCTTCTACTGGTAATAGCCAAACCGAAGCGAAAATCCATACGCTGTGCGTGCTTGAGGGACATTACGCACACGGACAAGTCCTCTCTTACACTCAGTTGTTCACAGCAAACTTTCGCGACGGAAAGTAAATGGGATATTCCTGCCGCTGAGATATACTTAAGCAGAGATAAAAAGCTATTTAGGGAAAGACAAAAGAAACAGCTATTTCACAGAGTTGTCAAGAAACTTGGTCCGTTAGGTGATCACAACATTAAGCAGAGGAAATAGCAGGCTTCATGATCTCCACGTCTCTTTGTTGATGCTATGAGCTTTGGGGTGATGTGTGAGCAGTTGAAGATGAAGAGCAATTTCGAGGGAGTGACAGAGGCAATAGAGAGAGAGAGGAAACAGGAAAATGCCCACTTTGGCCTCAATGTTGAGTCATTTCCGTGGAGTTTCAGACACTGAAGGTTCAAGGATCGAGGATGAGGGAAAAGCATGACAAAGAGAGGATATCTCTCCATCCTCTGTTCGTTCCGGGGCATTGCCGTCTTCCTACTACGGAAGTTGTTTCGTGTTATGTAACGTTTCTTTTTTCAGACACATGACCTTTTAACAGATCTATTTCCTCCTCGGCGGATTGTGAAGGTCGAATAGGAATTCGCTGATTCGCGTGAAGATTCGTTTGCGGATTTTACGACCAACGGAGTCGATCTTTTTCGAGAGAATCGACGGTAGACCTATTGAGAATTTGTCAACTTTTGAAAGAGATCTCTGATCGGCGCTTTTTTTAAGCTCACAGTGAGCTTAATGGAGAGAACTCAAGGACATCATAAAATCCGGGAAGATTCGGAAAGAGGGTTGGGTTGGGTTGTTTTACCCCTGAGCGGCACTTTTTTGCACACCATGGGCTAAATGGTCAAGTCACATGGACCCCGAAGGCTCAGAGAAGGTTGGGGGAGGGGACCCACTGGAACAGCTGTTGGGAGATAGATGGTAGCCTCCCGTCAAGGCCATCCAACGTGTTCTTTAACGTGCACAGGGTATGGCTCTCACGCACACGGGGCCACGGCTTAACGTCCCATCCGACGGACGTCGGCCTTTCCAAGCCCATCGGTGTCCCCTACTGACCGTGGGCAGGGCGGGGAATTTTGCGGAGATAAATCTCAACGCTGACCCAGCTGGGACTCGAACCTGGGAACTACAGATTACGAGCCTGGCTCGCTACCGACTGAGCCACCCCCGCCCCGAATTCGGAAAGAGAGCCACTGAACTATTGTTACGAGAGGGATGGAAGGTATCTTCTGTAAATGCTATCTAGTGTGTTCTTTAACGGATATATCACTCCTAAACACGGGGCACGGCTTAATATTTCCCGAGATGAACGTCGACTTTTCAGACCTATCGACGTCCTCTTCTTTATCAACGATTGGTTGTTTTGGGTTGTTTTCCCTTCGAGCGGCACCTTTTCCAGATAATATGCTAAATAACCAGGCCACATGGACCCCACATGGTCAGGAATGGTTGGAAGAAGGGGGCCCACTATACAGCTGTTAGTAATATATGGAAGACGCCTCTGAAGACCATCCATAATTAATATCCATATTTAAGGATTCGGCATCCTTAAATAGAAAGACATCGTCGCATCCACCTTTCTGGATGTGGCCAAAGCTTTTGTTAAGATCTGGATCGACGGCCTCATCTTTAAAATGATTCAAGCCAACTTCCCTTCAGGTATGACCCACATTTTACGGTCATACCTGAATGAAAGAACATTTTGTGTTCGGATTTGCAACTGCTTTTCCACTGTGAGAAACGTAGATGCAGGTGTGTCCCACAAGGCTCCTTGTTGGGCCCTGCTCCATTCAACTTCTATATGCACCATCTCCCAGATCTCCATCTTGTCATGACGGCACTCTAGGCTGATGACATTGCTCTACTCTCTTCATCCCTGAGCCCCAACCTGGCTATCAAAAGGTTGCAGCTTGGGATGGACAAAGTAGAGCGCTGGTATTTCAAATGGAAAATCAAGATTAACCCAGAAAAAAGTCAGTCAGTTCTCTTCTCTAGAAATAAGATTGTTAATCATGATTCTCTTAAAATATTTGGAGTTGAAATATCCTGGACACCAATGGTGAAACACCTTAGGTGTCATTCTACATTAAAAAAACTTTGTTGGAATGCATATATTGATCATGTGCTTTCAAAGGCTCAAATCATCAGATGTAAACTTGTACTCCTGATAGGATGGAGCTCGAAACTGCCTCCAGAAAAGAAATTATTTCTTTATAAGACTCTCCTGCGGCCAGTCCTGACATATGCCTCACCAGTGTGAGGTAATACCACCAACACCAATGTCAGGAGGCTTCAGAGCTTCCAAAATAAAATCCTCAGATCTGTGGTCAGTGCTCCCTGGTTTGAGAAAAGCAAGACCATTTCACATTGATTTGAGCACTGACCACATATACATCCATATTCGGAAGCTCGCGCAGACCTTTTTCGAGGCAGTGGGAGATATTCCTTATGATATAATTAGATCTTTGATTGATTATCATCCATTGGTTTTAAACCAATTCAAGCGTTCTAAGATTGGGGTGTACGACACCCGCATGTTTCACATTTAGTTGTGCTTCTTTAGCAAGTTTGTTTTCCCCGTGTGGCCCCTTTGGGATTTATGTCTTTTAACTTTGTTATTGTCAATAAGGCACTGTTTTAGACTTCGAGATATAAGCCTTAGGCTTGGAACTCAAAAATTTAATTTAAGATATCATATATCAGATGTATATAGATAGCATATAATCTATGCTTTGGGATAGCAAGTAGCCAATACAGGATGCTAGTTTTCCCTTACTCCCGTTACCTTGTATATCCTGTTTATAACCTATGCTGATATCATAACATAGTTGTATGGCTTTCTGCTATAGTAGCTGTTGACCAAGCACATATATTAAAGGCAGGCCAGTGGGTAAAAATAGGGGGGCAAATGTGGCAAAAATGCCGCTTGCTCAGGGATTCTGGGAGCTCATTCAGTATTTGACTTACACTTTATCAAAATATAGGAATTTTACATACAATTATGATAATTTCCATCTTTTTGATCCCATAGAGTGCAATGAACTCGAATGAAATCATTGATTACTTTGAGGAAGTAAAAGCAAATTAATAAGATTTTTAAAATTTTGTCGTATCGTATCAGTAAATTTCATTTTACCCTTATACTTAATAATACTAATTTTGTATGCATATTTTAATAAGTTAGTATACTTCATCCATGAGTATTTGTTTCCTTTTCAACGAAGGGTTGGGTTGTTTTACCTCTGAGCGGCACTTTTTTGCACACCATGGGCTAAATGGCCAGGTCATATGGACCCCGAAGGCTCAGAGAAGGTTTGGGGAGGGGACCCACTGGAATAGCTGTTGGGAGACAGATGGTAGCCTCCCGTCAAGGCCATTCAGCGTGCTCTTTAATGTGCACAGGGTATGGCTCTCCCGCACACGGGGCCACGGCTTAACGTCCCATCCGACGGACGGCGGTCTTTTCAAGCCTATCGGTGTCCCTTACTGACCGTGGAAAGGGCGGGGAATTTTACGGAGAAAAATCTCAACGCTGACTCAGCTGGGACTCGAACCTGGAAACTACGGATTACGAGCCTGACGCGCTACCGACTGAGCCACCCCCGCCCCTTTCAACGAAGGAAATATATGTTTAACTACATAAAAAAAGTTTAATTTCCCCAAATCAAATACAAAAGTAGTGAGAGTAAAGGGCCTATAAGTTTTACCACGAACACTTACGATCCTAGTACATCACTGAAACAGACTCGGATCTAGAAAAATAAAAGGAGAAAAAATGAGTTGAACGAACAGGAAAGCCATTTTGTTATATAAATTTTTCCTTCAGTTTAGTGGTCTTATTTTTCTTTAAATATGGATAGTACGAGGGGCTTTCAAAAAGTTCTTTACATGTATGTGCAGAATAAAAAGGGGCGGGGTTGGCTCAGTCGGTAGTGTGCCTGGCTCGTAATCTACAGTTCCAAGGTTCGAGTCCCAGCTGGGCCAGCGTTGAGATTTATCTCCGCAAAATTCCCCGCCCTGTCCACGGTCAGTAGGGGACACCGATGGGTTTGGAAAGACCGCCGTCCGTCGGATGGGAGTTAAGCCTTAGGCCCGTGTGCGGGAGAGCCATACCCTGTGCACGTTAAAGAACACGCTGGATGGTCTTGACGGGAGGCTACGATCTGTCTCCCAACAGCTGTTCCGGTGGGTACCCTGCCCCAATCTTCTCTGAGGCTTTGGGGTCCTTGTGACCTGGCCATTTAGCCCATTATATGCAAAAAAAGTGCTGCTTAGAGCTAAAACAACCCAACTGGCACTGCTGACTGCCGCATCTCACTTCCAGCACAGGCTGTCATGTTACATGATGTTTTTCCCCCATGCATGATAGTTCGGTGTGTTGATGTCACCATTGAGGGACCTGCAGTTACGTGTCGTCCATCTGCATCTGCGGCAGAAATTGGAGATTGAAGTCGGTGCGATGTTGCGAGTAACGCAGTCCCTATGGTGTAATTCCTACACCATAGGGATCCCGTAATGGTATCATCGCACCATAGCACTTTACAGACCATTGCCCGTGGAAGGTCCAACTGTTGGGACACCAGTCTGGTGGGGCAGGGGTGGCTCAGTCGGTATTGTGCCAGGCTCATAATCTGCAGTTCCCAGGTTCGAGCCCAAGCTGGGTCAATGTTCAGATTTAGATTTATGTCCGCAAAACTCTCTCCGCAAAATTCCCCGCCCTGCCCACGGTCAGTAGGGGACACCGATGGTCTTGGAAAGGCCGCCGTCCGTCGGATGAGACGTTAAGCTGTGGCCTCGTGTGTGGGAGAGCCATACCCTGTGCACGTTAAAGAACACGCTGGATGGCCTTGACGGGAGGCTACCATCTGTCTCCCAACAGCTGTTCCAGTGGGTCCCCTCCCCCAACCTTCTCTGAGCCTTCGGGGTCCATGTGACCTGGCCATTTAGCCCATGGTGTGCAAAAAAGTGCCGCTCAGAGGTAAAACAACCCAACGTTAAAGAACACGCTGGATGGCATTGACGGGAGGCTACCATCTGTCTCCCAACAGCTGTTCCAGTGGGTCCCCTCCCCCAACCTTCTCTGAGCCTACGGGGTCCATGTGACCTGGCCATTTAGCCCATGGTGTGCAAAAAAGTGCCGCTCAGAGGTAAAACAACTCAACCCAACCCGCAAAACTCCTTGTATTGCCCATTGTCAGTAGGGAACACCGACGGACTTGGAAAAACCGCCGTCCGTTGCATCGGACGTTAAGCCATGGCCTGGTGTGTGGGAGAGCTATACTCTGTGCATGTTAAAGAACACTGTATTAACTCTGGTTAAACACACACGTCCTTCTCTGAGCAACTTTCTCTGAGCTCTCGAGGTCCTTGTGACCTGATTTTACCTATTTGTGCGAAAATATGCTGCTCAGAGGTAATGCAACCCAACCTAACCACTCTGGCATTGCTGACTGCCCCATGTGACTTCCAGCACAGGCTGTCATGGCAACCATCGCTTCATCCACCACAATGGCAATTACAATTCTGTAATGGCCAGATGCCCTCTTCCATGGAGGTAGGAAGATAAGGAGACGCCCTAACGCGCTTTCCCTGTGGAAGGAAAATGATGCTTACGCAGCATTGCGGTAGCCATGTTGTTGCATTCAAAACAAACCGTCTGCCGCTGCAATCAAGCGTACTTACACTCAGTTTTACTGTGCGATTCGTGCAGCCGTAAGCTGAACAGGCTGCCAAATACAAATGTCGACAAAAATTAGTTTAGGTGAGTAACTACTGATCAATGTTTTGAATAGAACAACATGGCTGCCGTAGCATCATTTTCAAGTGCTTCGGGCTCCTCCTCTTATCTTCCTACCTCCATTCCCTCTTCTGGTGCCACTCCCAATTCACTGGTTGCCAGAAACATTCTCGCCATCTTCCTTAACGCCACTGACGTCACAGAATCCACTCCGCAGACTTTTTAGACGTTGATACTCTCAGCGTAACATTTGCATTGCTCTGATTCTTGTAGTTGGGTTGTTTTACCTCTGAGCGGCACTTTTTTGCACACCATGGGCTAAATGGCCAGGTCGCATGGACCCCGAAGGCTGAGAAGGTTGGGGGAGGGGACTCACTGGAACAGCTGTTGGGAGACAGATGGTAGCCTCCCGTCAAGGCCATCCAGCGTGTTCTTTAACGTGCACAGGGTATGGCTCTCCCGCACACGGGGCCACGGCTTAACGTCCCATCCGACGGACGGCGGCCTTTCCAAGCCCATCGGTGTCCCCTACTGACCGTGGGCAAGGCGGGGAATTTTTGCGGAGATAAATCTCAACGCTGACTCAGCTGGGACTCGAACCTGGGAACTACAGATTACGAGCCTGGCGCGCTACCGACTGAGCCACCCCCGCCCCTGATTCTTGTAGAATAATTTGATTAACGTCGTGCATTCCTTTATCGTGAGAGTCATGTGGTCTCACGAAGATTTTCTTTCAATGGGTTGGGCTGTTTTACCTCTGAGCGGAATTTTTTTGCACACAATGGGCTAAACACAATGGCCAGGTTACAAGGACTCCGAAGGTACAGAGAAAGTTGGGGGAGGGGACCCACTGGACAGCTGTTAGGAGACAGATGGTAGTCTCCCCGTCAAGACCATCCAGCGTGTTCTTTAATGTGCACAGGGTATGGCTCTCCCGCAAATAAGGTCATGGCTTAACGTCCTATGCGATGGACGGCGGCATTTCCAAACCCAGCGGTGTCTTCTACTGACCGTGGGCAGGGCGGTTTTGCGGAGATAATCTCAACGCTGACGCAGCTGCGATTCGAATCTGGGAACTGCAGATTACGAACCTGGCGCGCTACCGACTACTATCCACTTTTATACGACGTCTTCTGCGTCGGAACGCGTTTTTATGCCAACGAACGCGATTAACTTATCCTAAACTCCGATTAACATACCCTAAACTCCCTCCGACCTCCCGTCAAGGCCATCCAGCGTGTTCTTTAACGTGCACAGGGTATGGCTCTTCCGCACACGGGGCCACGGCTGAACGTCCCATCCGACGGACGGCTGCCTTTGCAAGCCCATCGGTGTCCCCTACTGACCGTGGGCAGGGCGGGGACCCCGAAGGCTCAGAGAAGGTTGGGGGAGGGAACCCACTGGAATGGCTGTTGGGAGACAGATGGTAGCCTACCGTCAAGGTCATTTAGTGTGTTCTTTAACGTGCACAGGGTATGGTTCTCCCACATACGGAGCCACGTCTTAACGTCCCATCCGACGGACGGCGGCCTTTCCAAGCCCATCGGTGTCCCCTACTGACCGTGGGCAGGCGGGGACCCCGAAGGCTCAGAGAAGGTTGGGGGAGGGAACCCACTGGAACAGCTGTTGGGAGACAGATGGTAGCCTCCCGTCAAGGCCATCCAGTGTGTTCTTTAACGTGCACAGAGTATTGCTCTCCCACATACGGAGCCACGGCTTAACGTCCCATCCGACGGACGGCGGTCTTTCCAAGCCCATCGGTGTCCCCTACTGACCGTGGGCTGGACGGCCCTTGTTAGGCAAAACAACAATGAATATTTAAACGGTGTAAATTATAATGATTGAACCGGGGATCTTCAGAGTCCCTTGTAAAAAAACAAACAAATTATATCAGAGAACAGAGGGATGGAAAATGTTATTTCGTTTTCCGTCCCATTACCAATGAACATCAAAAGATATTACACTCCGCCTCAGCTTCTAAAAATATCAGTTACCGAAAGTATCGACTCGAATTTTTTCTAATCTGTTAATTAATTATCTAAAAAGAGGCTTTGTAATTAAACGAAAGAATAAAACTGTAATACGATCTCAAAGGTCGGCATAAAAATAATTTTGCAATTAAGAGCACAATTCTGCTGCAAGAATGTTTACTGTGTGCGTTGCCTAACAGATCAAATCCCATTTAGTGTTTTTGCTGGAAGACCGATGTGATTAAGACACAATGACAGACAAAATTTCGCCTTGCAATTAATCTCTTAGAGAAAAAGGATCTGTCTTGTTAATTGTTAATTAAAATTTGTCCCTCGTATCAAAACATAATTATTTTTGCATTTTTATGACTTCCAGATAACGCTAGTAATCTTTGCTGTTACAAATGTTCAGTACCATCTCCCCCCCCCAACCAACGACTAACCTCTGGTTAGGGAAATGAAAGGAAGTACAGTCGCTGAAAAAAGTATCCGAAGACTATGGTTGATTATAGAATTCAGGAAAAATATCTGGCAACGTTTTTTTTACAAATTAGTGATCTGGCAACCTTCGTGTCACGTGATTACAGAATTCAGGAAAAATATCTGGCAATGATTTTTTTACAAATTAGTGATCTGGCAACCTTCGTGTCACGTGATTACAGAATTCAGGAAAAATATCTGGTAACGATTTTTTTACAAATTAGTGATCTGGCAACCTTCGTGTCACGTGATTACAGAATTCAGGAAAAATATCTGGCAACGATTTTTTTACAAATTAGTGATCTGGCAACCTTCGTGTCACGTGACACGAAGGTTGCCAGATCACTAATTTGTAAAAAAATCGTTGCCAGATATTTTTTCTGAATTCTGTAATCAACCATATTGCTCGGATACTTTTTTTGAGCTACTGTAATTTTTAAAAGTTTGAACAACTTGCGAATTATATATATATCGTAAACTTTTTAACAGGGTTAAAAAAGGAAAAGCCAGTAAAAATATTGATATCTTGTAAAAAATTCTGTCAGTATGTGTTTTATTTTGCTCGACACTTTGAGAAATTTCGTTTATTGCGAAAGGTACTTAACAGTAAGTGTTAAATTTATGTTGCAATTGTTCCTAATAACTGCAGCAGAAAGTGTTGAAAATTTTCAAAAAATCGCTTTTTTTCGGAATGTAATGATTTTTCACTCCAGGCTATCTGTTGCCAAATTTCGATGGTCCAGTTTCGATATTCTTTATCCCAGGTAAGTCTTGAGCCAGGTGTCGGTCATTAGAAGTGGAACTCCCATAGTTCGGTGGCTCCCGAAGCTGAGATGCTGAAGTGAGCATTGCACGGTCCGTGCACTGTCTTCCCGGCTGGAACCCGTGTTCAGATGGGAGGTGATTTCAGAAAATGTCTGGCCCCTATCTGTCTGTACGATGCGGGTCAGGCGGCGAAGCCCACGATCATTTAAGACTAGTTGTCCTTTGCAGTTTGTCCGGGTGCTTGTTTTCTTTGCCGGAATTTTCATATTCACGGAACACTCTTGAAACTGTGGTGCGAAAAAATCCAAGTTCATTGACAATTTCGTAGATCGAGTGTCCCATCCGTCGGGGATCTACGATCTGCCCTCTGTCAAATACATCTAAATCCCGCGCCTTTCCCAATACGCTTCTCACGACGAATGGTTGGGGAAGCCAAAGCTTACAGCTATATATGACCAGAGTTCCAGCCACTCATGCGCACAAATGCGGGACTTGCGGTACTGAATTTGGATAACGTCTCCTATCCCTAATTCAATGGTACTTCAGTGTATAACATCCAGTTAAAGTTCAAAACATATTAATTCAAATACCAATCTAGTAAACACTAAATTTTCCTTATGTTAGAGAGCTGCCAAGGCCAGGTTTGGACAATACAGTAAAAATGAATTAATATTTTTGATAATCAGTGAAAAAAAAAATCTCTAGACTACCGGAAACTCGGGGCTTTTCGTCCCTCTCTTCCAGATCGTCAAGAATGGAACAATTGCCTAAAAGCAACACCTCACCTTAGTTCAAAGTTCCTTTAAATTCTTTCAAAAAGATCACTATTATGTAAAAATTTCAAAGTTTCTTGAAAGCAAAATCTTCTTAAAGAAGGTTCTTCTTTAAGGCCTAATAGACTTTTAAGACTCAATTCAGCAACATTATTTTAGACTGTTTATTAATTCTCTCCTTTGATTTTCATATTCTTCCCAATTAAGGAGCACATGTGACACTGTTTCTTTCACATTGCAATGAACACAGTTCGGAGAATTTACTTTTTTCATTTTGAATAAGGAATCGTTTAATAAAGTTGCGCCGGTTCTGAGCCTGGTGATACAGATAATATTCCTTCTGGTGAAGCCAAAGTTTCGAAAGGGAGAAATCTCATTCTCAATCATGTAATATATAAAACGACATTATTCGAGTTCTACGGGCTCAACTTTATTAAACGATACCTTATTCTCGAATAATTCGATTTTTTAATAAAGTTGAGCCCGTCGAATTTTTTTTATTTTTTCAGCTTCTAAAAATATCAGTTACCGAAAGTATCGACTCGAATTTTTTAGATAATATTCCTAATAATATATCTAAATAAATTTAGAATATTCCTAATAATTTAATTTATTTAGGATATTTTTTAATTTATTTAGGATATTCTAAATAAATTTAGAATATCCTAAATAAATTTAGAATATTCCTAATAATATTCTAAATAATAATAATATAACGAACAGATAATATTCCTTCTGGTCAAACCAAAGTTTCGAAAGGGAGAAATCTCATTCTCAATCATGTTTCGATGATTGAATCTCCCAGATGTTAATACCTCAAAATGATGTTGAAATGTTTCGTTCAATTTTTTCTTGATAACTTCTTGAGGTGCGTATTTCCCATGTAGGAGTAGAGGGATTTTTTATGCAAGAGTGCTGCTTTTTCCAAAAGGTCTGCGAATTCATTATCCCGTATCCTCACATGTGCAGGGATCCATTGTAGTATAAATTCTGCACCATTTTTCATGATGATTGCTGAGGTTTTTGATATGCTCTGAAAAATTCTATTATTGCTGGATCGGCAAGGGTCACCTTCAAGAAAATGTAAAGAGGAACTGCTGTGTGTTAATAAAACTATTTTTTGGTGTGACTGTTTAATGCACCATTTAAGTGCCAAGTCAATGGCGTACAATTCCGAGGTGAGAACTTCTGTTATATTTTGAAGTCGCACTGCCTCAAAATGCGAGACTTCGGGAACACAAAAGGCAGCAGCCGCTCTCCCCAACTGGCTCTCAAAAGATCCGTCCGTGAAGATCTTCACATGATCTTTATAGTGATTGTAAATGAATTCTGAAGTAATTATGTTTTGAGCCGCAATATCCATTTTTTTTAGTGGATAAGCCAGGGATGGAAAATGAACACTTTGGACTTGAAAATGTCCAAGGAGGGTTCTTTAGATATTGAATCAACCCTGTGTTCTTGCAAAACTACTAATTTAAAGAGAGGGTGACTCCGAATTGAAGTTATAACATGGCTTTTCTTTTTCCGAGATCCAAACAAGACCTTGTCTGTGACAGAATCATATTCGAATTTAAGTATCATTCCAGTAAAGTGTGAAAATAATATATGTGGTCTTCTTACAGAGAGAGGTTGAATATTTGCCTCAGCATTAAGCGATATAGTTGGACACATCTGCAATTGTCCCAGGCAGATTCTCAGAGCTCTATTCTGGATTCTCTCAAGCTTTTTGACAAGGGCTGGACTCGCACTTTCCAATAAGAATCCACCATATTCTAAACGGGATCTTAGCATAATTTTATAGAAACGCAACTAGGTGGACTTATTAATTATTAAATAACTATTTACTAAAACATAAGTGGTAGCTGTTAATGTTTAAGAATTTAGTAAAATTTTTTATAATATTTGTAAATATTTTAAAATAATCCTAATGAATAAATAATTTTTTATGTGGTTTTAAAATAAATATATTTTAATTAAATTAGAGAAAAACTGAATATTAAATTTTTATGCGTATTTAATTCCCTGCTTTCCTCCGTCTTGCCCAATGGGTGTTCAGGCCTAATGTGTTAAGGTGGTCCTAGCCATTGTTACCGAGCTGCGTTGCGTTGGGTTGGGTTGTTTCACCTCTGAGCGGCACTTTTTTGCACACCACGGGCTAAATGGCCAGGTCACATGGACCCCGAAGGCTTAGAGAAGGTTGGGGGAGGGGACCCACTGGAACAGCTGTTGGGAGACAGATGGTAGCCTCCCGTCAAGGCCATCCAGCATGTTCTTTAACGTTGGGTTGTTTTACCTCTGAGTGGCACTTTTTTGCATACCATGGGCTAAATGGCCAGGTCACATGGACCCCGAAGGCTCAGAGAAGGTTGGGGGAGGGGACCCACTGGAACAGCTGTTGGGAGACAGATGGTAGCCTCCCGTCAAGGCCATCCAGCGTGATCTTTAACGTTGGGTTGTTTTACCTCTGAGTGGCACTTTTTTGCATACCATGGGCTAAATGGCCAGGTCACATGGACCCCGAAGGCTCAGAGAAGGTTGGGGGAGGGGACCCACTGGAACAGCTGTTGGGAGACAGATGGTAGCCTCCCGTCAAGGCCATCCAGCGTGTTCTTTAACGTTGGGTTGTTTTACCTCTGAGTGGCACTTTTTTGCACACCATGGGCTAAATGGCCAGGTCACATGGACCCCGAAGGCTCAGAGAAGGTTGGGGGAGGGGACCCACTGGAACAGCTGTTGGGAGACAGATGGTAGCCTCCCGTCAAGGCCATCCAGCGTGTTCTTTAACGTGCACAGGGTTTCCCGCACACGGGGCCACGGCTTAACGTCCCATCCGACGGACGGCGGCCTTTCCAAGCCCATCGGTGTCCCCTACTGACCGTGGGCAGGGCGGGGAATTTTGCGGAGATAAATCTGAACGTTGACCCAGCTGGGACTCGAACCTGGGAACTACAGATTACGAGCCTGGCGCGCTACCGACTGAGCCACCCCCACCCCCACCCCCCGAGCTGCGTTGCTCTAGGAGAATTAGCATTGAAGAAAAGTTCCCATTGGAGGTATTGGAAGCTCACATTCTGTATGCGATGCTTTGTGGCTCTGCTATGAGGTACTCCCTGGTGGCTTAAGCAGTTAAGTAAATATTTTGATGAGAAAAGTTTGGAAAAATCAGAGATACCTATGATAATAACTCGATAATAACTATATGATAATAACTTGCTCCAACAGCTAGCGAATGAAAGAAGGGGAAAGAAATAAGAATTCAAAAATAAAGAAGAAAATTAAGTTGATGTAAATTTTTAAGTCATTTAATTTCGTTTAAAGTTTAGCTATAACTGTTTAATTTAAAATGGTGTAATGTAGAAAATGTTATTATTTCAATTGCATTAAAAGTTAATGAAATTTAAAACTAATTACACCTATCTCTCGATTTACACGGTACTCAGTTCACACAATTTTGGTTTAGCACGATCAAAAAATGCAACCAGTTTCGATTTACACGGTACTGACTGAGACGTACATAGAAAGGAAATCTCAGTCAGTACCGTGTAAATCGAAACTGGTTGCATTTTTTGACCGTGCAAAGTCAAAATTGTGTGAACTGAGTACCGTGTAAATCGAGGGATAGGTGTATTAACATGCTAAAAATAAAATATCTACTAGTAAAATTTTGGTAGATATAACTCTAAATAAAATATCTATAAATTTGAAATCTATTTTACTGTTATTGAGCTCTCCGGACCCCTCGTATGATTAAGGTGATTCTGGAAAAAATGCAGATAACACATAGATAAATTTGTTTTGTTTATTTTGTTATAGGAAGCATTTTGATTGTGAAAAAAAAATATTCTAGGATGTTTCAGTTAGAAGCACCTTTTAAGGGTGTATGATTTGGATTGGGATGTTTAACCTCTGAGTGACACTTTATTTGTACAGTCGCTCAAAAAAGTATCCGAACACTACGGTTGATTACAGAATTCAGAAAAAATATCTGGCAACGATTTTTTTAGAAATTAGTCATCTGGCAACCTTCGTGTCACGTGATTACAGAATTCAGGAAAAATATCTGGAGCGTGTACAGCAACTGTACACGCTCCAGTTACCGTTCACAGCAAACTGGAGTGTGTGTAGTTACTGCACACGCTCCAGTTTGCTGTGAACGGTAACTGCACACGCTCAATATTTCCGTGAGTGAGCCCACACGATCCAGGTCTTTGTGAGCTCACACGATCCAATGTGCTGTGAACATTAACCGCAACCGCTCCAGTTTGCTGTGAACGGTAACTGCACACGCTCCATATTCATTGCATTATATATTCATACGCATTATATATATTAAAAATATCCGAACACTAAGAATGATTACAGAATTTAGAAAAAATATCTGGCAACGATTTTTTTAGAAATTAGTGATCTGGCCACCTTCGTGTCACGTGACACGAAGGTGGCCAGATCACTAATTTCTAAAAAAATCGTTGCCAGATATTTTTTCTGAATTCTGAAATCAACCATAGTGTTCGGATACTTTTTTGAACGACTGTACACAAAGGGCTAAATATGTAACTGGATCACAAGAAACCGAAAGAATCAGGGCTGCATACAAGAAAAGGATCGACCGGGCTGCTGTTAGGAAACACAAGGAGGCCTGCAGTCAAGGCTATTCAGCATGTTCTTTAACGTGCACAGGGTATGGCTCACCTGTTGATAAAACCACGATTTAATGTCTTAGCCGAAGGATGGTTGTATTTCCAAGCCCGTCAATGTTCGAAGCTAGAGTGGGAATTAGTGGGTAAAATCTCAAAGTAGACCGAATTGGATCTCGAAATTTGAGACGTGAGCCTGTTATGCAACAGACTGGACAAACTCTTCTTACCCCTTGGGGATCGCGGAACTTGAAAAATCATTTTTCGCAATGCATTCCATCAGTTCATATGGACGAGTTTCAAATATCCGGATGATGCAAGACATTGATTTCGATTTTTATATTAAGATATTTCTTCATCTGGACTTGGGATGCAATAATTAACGACACTTGCAACACAGAATCGTGTTACAAACTGATTCTAATAATTTCCATCAAATTTTGGTATTTTGTATGAACCATCCGAAACTCTATACAACCAAAATTTCTTTCCTATTTTGTAGGAGGCACAATCCGAAACACTAAATACACTATATAACCAGTTTTTTCCCTATTTTGTATGAAGAATTATACGAAGCACTAACTACACTTTATAACCAAAAAGGTTTTCTCTTTTGTATGAAGTACAATCGGAGACACTAAATGTTCATAAGTAATACAAAAGTGTTCGGGTTGGGTTGTTTTACCTCTGAGCGGCACTTTTTTGCACACCATGGGCTAAATGGCCAGGTCACATGGACCCCGAAGGCTCAGAGAAGGTTGAGGGAAGGGACCCACTGGAACAGCTGTTGGGAGACAGATGGTAGCCTCCCGTCAAGGCCATCCAGCGTGTTCTTTAACGTTGGGTTGTTATACCTCTGAGCGGCAATTTTTTGCGCACCATGGGCTAAATGGCCAGGTCACATGGACCCCGAAGGCTCAGAGAAGGTTGGGGGAAGGGACCCACTGGAATAGCTGTTGGGAGACAGATGGTAGCCTCCCGTCAAGGCCATCCAGCGTGTTCTTTAACGTTGGGTTGTTATACCTCTGAGCGGCACTTTTTTGCGCACCATGGGCTAAATGGCCAGGTCACATGGACCCCGAAGGCTCAGAGAAGGTTGGGGGAAGGGACCCACTGGAACAGCTGTTGGGAGACATATGGTAGCCTCCCGTCAAAGGCCATCCAGCGTGTTCTTTAACATGCACAGGGTATGGCTCTCCCGCACACGGAGCCACAGCTTAACGTCCCATCCGACGGACGGCGGCCTTTCCAAGCCCATCGGTGTCCCCTACTGACCGTGGGCGGGGCGGGGAATTTTGCGGAGAAAAATCTCAACGCTGACCCAGCTGGGACTCGAACCTGGGAACTACAGATTACGAGCTTGGTGCGCTACCGACTGAGCCACCCCGCCCCCAAAAGTGTTCGGACATTTCCACCTTGATGAGTGGAAAATCACGTTCGTAGCTCTGCAACTTCAAAATAAGATCTTTCTGGAAAATATGTCACTGCAACACTTTTGCATTGACTTTATTCGTCTACGTCCTACTTTAGAATGTTTGAAGATTAGAAAGACGGAGTGAAGCAATCATGGATCTATGTGAAAAGTGAACATTCTTTTCTTCGAATAGTTTTAAAAACTGTGAAAAGAGACTGAAATATGAATAATCATTAGCAATTTTACGATATTGTCGTATTAAGAATAGACCAATTTCTGTCAACACTGAGTTCATTTAACAACTCAGTAGCTTCTGAATAAGCATTCTAAGGCATGTGAATGGAAATAGAAATATATATAATCATCAGCCATTTTACGATATAGTTTTAATAAGAATAGACCAATTTTAGTCATCAGTGAGTTCAATTAAGAGCTCAGTAGCTACTTAAATAAGCTTTCTATGGTATGCGAAAAGAAACAGAAATATGTATAATCATCAGCCATTTTACGATATTGTAGTATTAAGAATAGACCAATTTTAGTTATCAGTGAGTTCAATTAAAAGCTTCTTAAATAATCTTTCTATGCTAAAATATGACCGTTGATAAATTTACGTTATCAATCAAATCTGTCGAAATCCATTTTTTTCAATAGTATTCGCTAAGTATTTAGAGACTTAGGAGAGTCGGAGTATTTAACAATGTTATATCTTTATATAAATTCAAAATTGGGAAGATCTGACAAATTAGGGTACAAATTTTAAAGAATACGCATATCTATTTAATAAAATGTACGATAACGAATTTTGTTTTCGGATTAAACTGGTCAGGTTAAAATTAAAAAAAAAATCGACTGGTAAATATTGAATTGAATTTTATCATTTGATATTTTCATTCTGAATTTGCGTTTAATATCTATGGCCGAGTGGCTAGCGCGCTTGGCTACTGATCAGAGGGACCTGGGTTCGAGTTTATGGTTAAGCATAGATGTTTGTTGCCTTTTTGCTGAGGTCTCGCAGAAAAACAACAAACAAAAGTCTGCTGAGGTAACTGACAGAATTCCATCAGATATCTGTGGTAAGTTGCTGCTTGAGGGAATATTTATTATTATTTTATTATAAAAAAATATATTAACATATGATCACTTAAATATTCTGTTCGTTATGCTGTGTACATCATTGCTTTAACTGCTATAAAAATTTTCTGTATAGTAAATTTATGTATATAAAAATAATTTATTACTACCGCTAAATACTCCTGCTTCCATTGTTCTTTAAATACAGAACGAAAATTGATAAGACAGGATTCATTTTGCACTAATTTTCCCCTATAATATTTTATAAATAATAATGTATCGGAACAGTGTTCTTGTCCATTCCTACACAATACAGGGCGGGGGTGGCTCAATCGGTAGCGCGCCAGGCTCGTAATCTGTAGTTCCCAGGTTCGAGTCCCAGCTGGGTCAGCGTTGAGATTTATCTCCGCAAAATTCCCCGCCCTGCCCAAGGTCAGTAGGGGACACCGATGGGCTTGGAAAATCCGCCGTCCATCGGATGGGATGTTAAGACGTTGCCCGTGTGCGGAAGAGCCATAATCTGTGCACGATAAGGAAGACGCTGGATGGCCTTGACGGGAGGCTACCATCTGTCTCCCAACAGCTGTTCCAGTGGGTCCCCTCCTCCAACCTTCTCTGAGCCTTCGGAGTCCATGTGACCTGGCCATTTAGCCCATGGTGTGCAAAAAAGTGCCGCTCAGGGGTAAAACAACCCAACCCAACCTACACAATACAGTTACCTCACTAAACTCCAGTTTTTTTCCTAGACTAACCTGGTTCGCTAATAAGAAAAATAACTTGACATTATTGCTGAAAAACACAAGACTGGATAAGAAAACAAGTTGTTTTTCTGAGACATATCGACAAAAAGGAAAAAAAACAACGCGACGCATGTCTGGATTCCGCCAATTGATTCCAACTAAAGAAGACAACTTTTATTGAAAAGTGATCACGTGTCATGCTAGAAAAACAATTTGCTCGAAAGATTTTGTACAGAAAAAAAATTAATATAATACACGCCGAGAGTTGGCGAGTAAATTGAGAAAAAGGAAAAGGACTCGACAGGTTGTAAGTTAAGAAGAAAGAACTTTCGAATCTACTTTTTTATTAAGTGGAGAAGGAACAATTAGAAACAAGCGGAGAAAGAAACTTGATCTGGGGACAATTTATTTCCTTCAGGAAATCGAGATCAGTGACAGTTTGAACGTAACCGTATATCATGACGAAACCCTAACCGTATGGGAATTCATGTTTTCTGCAGCTGATTCTGTTTATAGCTTTCTACTTGCAAATAAATGTCACAACTAAAAAAATTTGCTGCATTTTTGTCCTGAAACTCAAAAAATGCAGTCTTATTTTCTTCATCAGGAGATGATAACGTGAAAAACGTGAAAAAAATTTAATATAAATATTTCCGATCAGGATTATTTTTTAAGGTGCTTGGATTAAAAATTGTGCCTTTTTTCAAAGCAGCGATTCGTGTTTATTTTTGTGTTACCATATTCATTTCTATCTCAGCAAAATATGTTTTAACTGTTGTGAACAGTTTTGTTATCAAATAATTTCAGTTGTTCTTTTCGATATCTGATACTGTCGTAATATTTTGCGTATGAAAAATAATGCTCATCAATATTTCCTGCAGATAAGCTT